>LPNX010541883.1:2996-20496 GCA_001517045.1 Pseudotsuga menziesii | reverse complement strand
TTGTTGGATACAAACTTATAGACAAGTGTTAGTACAATTTGTCCATATCATTATAACATGTTTTGTTTTAATTAACAATAGTTGAATAATGTTTTTAACTTGTGTCTAAAAACATGACTATTTTTCAGAATTTCATTAATTAATAGCATACTATCAAACACTTGCAAAAATGACACATCAAATGCCAATAAAAAAAATCTAAAAAAATATCTGATAGAAAGCTAACAAAATTCTCTACAACTTTTGTTTTTACTACAAAATGAAATTCTAAATACAAATCTAATTTTTCTTTGCTTGAAGTTGACAGAATTGCAAAAACAACACTCATTTTCTCATTACCCCCTCCCCCTAAATAAACACCTAGATTCATGATTTCACGCATATCTCCCTGTGTTTTTACTCAAATTTCGATCAGGAGAGCTTGTTGGATGCAGAATTAAATTCCACATCCAACAAGTACTCACTCTACATACTTTTGACGAACCCCACTACCCCAGAAACAAGAAATACCTGAAAAAATAAGAAATACAGCATCATCACATTTTTCAGTTATTTCTTGTTTTTAAGGTAGTGGAGTCCGTCAAAACTATGCATAGTGGGTACTCGTTGGATGCAGAATTTAATTCTGCATCAAGGGAGCTCTCTCGCTTGGAATTTGAGTAAACAATCAAGGAGATATGTCAAAAATACAAACAAAAAAGCAGTTTTTTTTATGATACCTATCCCCAAATTTATATTAAAAAAATGTTTTAAGACGTATACGATATTTCAAATTTAAAGCAATTTCATTGGCTAACACATGATGACATGGAATTTGAATTAGGGTTGAAATCCCCATTTTGAGTTGAAATTTCCTCTAATGCATGGATTTAAAGCATCCTAGTTTAAAATTCAACTATGGATTGAAGTCTACCTTGCTTTAGCGTGAATTGTGTGTTGAAGCCAATGATGTTTCAAAGCCAATCAAATACTTCATAAAATGTGGTTGTGTATTAGAGTCAAACTTTGTTTGCAGACAACCTTTGTTTGAAGTAACTATGGATGATGCAACCTTGGATTGAAGTCAACTATGAATTGAAGTAAAGCTTGCATTGAAGTCACCCTTGTATTTGAGTAAACCATGGATTGAATTCATCCTTAGATTGAAGTAATCCTTTTTTAAAAGTCAAGTAAAGATTGAATTTAAGCTTAGTTTGAATTCAACCTTGTATTAAATTTATCCTTAGATTAAAGTCACCCTTGCATTGTAGTCAACCATGGATTGAAGTCAACCTTACTTAAATGTTAACATTGGATCGTGGTCACCCCTGAATTGATGTGAATCATGGATTAAAGTGAACCATGGATTGAAGTCAAACTTGGATTAACGTCAACCTTAGATTGAAGTCAACAATGAACTCAAGTCAAACATGTATTAAAGTCAACCTTCCTTAAAATGTAAACTATAGATTGAAGTCAACCTTATTCAAAATAAATAAACTAATAGAAAGAATAAAAATAAATTAATTTATTATATTTATAATTTTTATTATATTTGATTGAATATTTGATTTTTATTAATTATTTATTTATATTTTTCATAAATAATAATAATAATAATAATAATTCTTCATCAAACTTAACCATCAATTTTCTATCACCTAGCCAACCATATTAATTAATACTTATATCAATCACTTTTAAATGGAGGGTGTGTGCAAGAAGTTGAGGGTCTCTTTTGGCGCGTTAGATGCAATACAAAACTGAAAAAACAAGCATCCATCAACTTGGACGCATATTTTGAGACACTTACACAATGAATATTGCGATCAGTAAAAAACAAGAAATGTAGGAAATTAAATGACCTTTCCAAATATATTTTTTTTTCTATTGAAAATGTTGTTAACTATCTAAAGTTAGATAAATTTTAACGTGCACTTTTTATTTTTTGGACAAATTATAAGGTATATGTTTTTGTGGGTGCAGTGTCTGAGTGTCTAAATGATGGAATAAACTTACGAAAACCGGTATACATATAGAGAACATATAGTACTAGTGCACGACTATTTTTCCAATAATAAAAATAATATTTTTAAATTTTTTTAAATTATCTAAGAGATCAAATCTCGAAAACGGTATGTCAATTGTGGGTGCAGCATTTGAATGTCTTAATGCAATTATTTGGAAATGGGTTTTTTATAGCATGTAGAAGTTGGTGTTTTTTAGTGCACCATACAATTTTTGTTTTAAATGGTTGAGAAACGAAAGAGATATGGATGAAACACTACCAGTGTGTTTTTTGAGTTGAGGAGTGATGACAGAAGATAAATAAGAAAAAAATAGAAAAAATTATGTATTCTTGTTAAAATTTACATATTTAGAATCTGCAAAAAAAATCATATCTATTTCTAAAATCTCATAAAAAATGGAGGTGTGCAGCATAATCAGACGAACCGCTAAACACGAGCATATTGAAAATTTGGATATAATGTTGAATTTGCCATGGTTTATCATACTCCAAGGCACAGGCATGTTGAATCTGAAGCAAAGTACAAAGCAGACACATAGGCATAGGAATTCCATGAAAGCATGGGTGGAGGCTTGGCCTTATCCTTTGGAGGGAATAAAATCCTTTGGAGGGAATAAAATTTTGAATTTAAAAACTATGCGAGCACGATTTAGTTAAAGAAAAACGAGTGCGCGTTGTAGATAAGCAAAACGCGTGCGCGTTATATACAAACACATCACGTGCACGTTTTTGAAAAACAAAAATAGCGTTCATCATCATCATCATAATGCTCATCTTCATCATCATCTTCATCTTCATCTTCATCATCATGTTCATCTTCATCATCATGATCATCATCGTCATCATCATTATCCTCATCACCATCATCATCATCATCATCATCACCATCACCATCGTCATCTTCATCATCCTCATCATTATCGTCACCATCAACATCATGAACATCATCATCAACATGATCATCATCATCACCATCAACATCATGAACATCATCATCAACATGATCATCATCATCACCATCAACATCATCATCACAATCATCGTCATCATCATCATCAACATCATCCTCATCATCATCATCCTCATCCTCTTCCTCATCATCATCATTATCATCATCATCATCATCTTCATCATCATCATCATCCTCAACATCAACATCATAAACATCGTCATCACCATCGTCATTGTCATCATCATGATCATCATCATCATCATCACCATGATCATTGATCATCGATCATCATCATCAACATTGCCATGTTCATCATCATCATCTTCATCATGTTCATCATCATCATCATCATCATCATCACCATTCTCATCATCATCATCATCATCACCATTCTCATCATCATCATCATCATCACCATCATCATCATCATCTTCAGCATCATCATCATCATCATCATCATCACCATCGTCATCATCATCATCATCATCATCATCACCATTGCCGTCATCATCATCATCATCACCATTCCCATCATCATCATCATCACCATTCCCATCATGATCATCCTCCTCATCATCATCATCCTCATCATCATCCTCACCATCATCATCATCACCATCATCATTATCATCATCATCACCATGAACATCATCTTCATCATCTTCATCTTCATCTTCATCATCATCATCATCATCCTCGTCGTCATCATCACCTTCATCATCATCATCATCATCATCATCATCAACATGATCATCATCATCACCATTAACATCGTGAACATCATCATCATCATCCTTATCATCATCACCATCAACATCATGAACATCATCATTCATCATCATCATCAGTAGCAGCAGCATCAACATCATGAACATCATCATCATCATCATCCTCATCATCATCACCATCAACATCACGAACATCATCATCATTAACATCATCATCATCATCGTCATCATCATCACCATCATCATCATCCTCATCATCATCACCATCAGCATCATCACCATCAGCATCATCATCATCACCATCAACATCATCTTCCTCACCATCATCATCATCATCATCAACATCATCATCATCATCATCATCATCCTCATCATCATCATCACCTTCATCATCATCATCACCATCATCATCAACATGATGATCATCATCACCATTAACATCGTGAACATCATCATCATCATTATCCTCATCACCATCAACATCATGAACATCATCATCATCATCACCATCAACATCATCTTCATCATCTTCATCTTCATCATCCTCATCATCATCCTCCTCATCCTCATCACCTTCATCATCATCATCATCATCACCATCAACATCATCTTCATCATCTTCATCTTCATCATCCTCATCATCATCCTCCTCATCCTCATCACCTTCATCATCATCATCATCATCATTAGCATCAACATGATCATCATCATCACCATCAACATCGTGAACATCATCATCAGCATCCTCATCATCACCATCAACATCATCACCGTCATCATCATCATCATCACCACCACCATCAACATCATCTTCATCATCTTCGTCTTCATCTTCATCATCATCATCACCTTCATCATCATCATCATCATCATCAACATGATCATCATCATCACCATTGACATCATGAACATCATCATCACCATCCTCATCATCATCCTCATCATCATCACCATCAACATCATCACCATCATCATCATCATCACCATCAACATCATCTTCATCGTCTTCGTCTTCATCTTCATCATCATCATCCTCATCATCATCACCATCAACATCATCACCATCATCATCATCATCATCATCATCACCATCATCACCTTCATCATCATCATCATCATCATCATCATCACCATCAACATCATGAACATCATCATCATCATCCTCATCCCCATCATCATCATCAACATGATCATCGTCACCACCATCATCAACGTGAACATCCTCATCATCACCATCGTCATCATCATCATCATCATCATCACCATTCCCATCATCATCTTCATCATCCTCATCATCATCATCAACCTGGACATCCTCATCGTCATCGTCATCATCATCCTCATCATCATCACCATCAACATCATCACCATCATCATCATCATCATCATCATCACCATGAACATCATCTTCATCATCTGCGTCTTCATCTTCATCATCATCATCATCATCACCATCATCATCACCTTCACCACCATCATCATCATCATCACCTTCACCACCATCATCATCATCATCATCAACATGATCATCATCATCACCATTAACATCGTGAACATCATCATCATCACCATCAACATCATGAACATCACCGTCATTCATCATCATCATCATCACCATCAACATCATCATCATCATCAGCGTCATCATCATCATCATCATCATCATCATCACCATCAACATCATGAACATCACCGTCATTCATCACCTTCATCATCATCATCATCATCACCACCACCATCATCAACGTGAACATCCTCATCATCATCCTCACCATCATCATCATCATCATCTTCATCATCATCATCATCATCACCATCGTCATCGTCATCACCGTCAACATAATGAACATCATCATCATTCATGTGTAAGTAAACACAAAGTATAATATCTAAGTAAACATCATCATCCTTCAACAATATAATATCTATTATGTGATAATTATTTTTAGACAATGGCATTTTGTAGGGAAAAGCATGCAACATATTTAAGAAATTAGTAATTAAGGAAATAGGAAATCCTTAGCCGTGCACCCACCTCATTAATTATAATTAACAGGATCGTGTGCGCGTTTTGGCCACACAAATCGCGTGCGCGATTTGCCTTTATATACCCCGTGCGCGTTTTTGGACTGTTAAAAAAACACAGAATTGTCTTTGTCCGAGAGCAACTCCGATTAGCGCACATTTTTTTTTCAACAGCACGAGTGTTGGGGCGCGCACCTTAACGGTCCCTAATTTTGGTAACTCTGCGGTTTTTGTCCAAGTGTAAGTGGAGTTATGACTCAAGATAGTCTTAGGGGTGTCGGGGTTGAGTCAAGGTCCTCTTTTTGTAATAAACCCATGGTTTAAGTCCAGGGTTTAGGGTTCGAGGTGCCCATGGTTTAAGCCGATGGTTTTGTAATTAGTGCGCTGTATAAATAGGCACTCTTGTAAATAAGTCAGGTTAGGCTTTTTGTGTAAGATGAATTGATGCGAAGATAAGGTTATTTTGTAAGAAAAGGTTAAGTCCCAGCTGTGTGCGTGGACGACCTCTGCACCTGTGTGCGCAGAGGCCTGCAGCTGTGTGCGCGGCTTTGAGGACTTGAAGGGATCTGTAGATGAGTGCACAGATCAGAACTGTGGTTTTTGTAGAAAGTTGAATAAAACACAGTTCTGTGGACGTAACCCCTACACTGGGGGTGAACCACGTTATATCTGGTGTCGTGGTTCTGTGTGTTGTTTCTATTGTGTTCTTTTATGCATTAAATCTATATATCTGATAAGTAAAGATCACTGCTAGATAATAGTTTCGCTGTGAATTCCCAGTAAAGGGTTGTGCAAGGCATTGTTTGTTTATCTAATTGCGAAGCTAAATACGTAAATGTTAAGCTCTGTGATTTACATTTATAATTTGTTTGAAAGCTAAAGGTACAGTAATATCCCTCTTCTGCTTGCAGAAATCTGGTTATGCAGCACCCCATAGTAGTTTCAGGTGAGACTGCAACCTGTTCGTAGGTTGTTGCCGAAAGGGCCAACTCTGTGGGTCTTTTGTTGGTGCGAAGTTAAAGGTATAAAACCCGGGTCTGCCCTATAGCCCAACAAATTGGTTCCGTTGCCGGTTGAACTCAGTATCTGCTCAAGAGGGGTTTACATCGTACCTCGAGCACTATGTTCTAGAGACCCTCTATGAAGGAAATCGGTGATTGGCTTGACGAGACTTATCTAAACTTCGCTGAGCAAGAAAACAAAGATCCACGTCGTAGTGCAAACGACTTTTTATAAAGGTATGTTTTTCGTGATGTTTATGAAATTTTCTTTGGTAGTATCCACATAGAGTTGCACCAGTGGTTATCCAGGTTAACAGAGAGAAGGACGAACTTTCAAGAACGTCAGTTTCCTGCTTGGACCCTCGCGAGAATTAATATACTGAAAAGGGTGAACAACGAGATATCCCGCGCTGTTGATTTCTGGACAACGCGAACCCTTGAAGCCTTTTTGACGGAGTTCACCATCGACACGAGTACATCCTTTAGTGAAGCCGAGCGACAGTTTTTCAAAGGACCCAGGGGTAAGTTTTTGCATTCATTTAGTTTGAGAATTAAAATGCTATTAGCTGAAAAAGGTATACTACTCATTGAATCAAACTGTTAGATTTTGTATTACTAACCTATGTTTGCAAGTGACAACACCTTCGACAAGCAAAGTGGTTTGCTGCGAAGTGGAAAAAGGTACAAGTGAGATTTTGGATCCTATTCCCAAGGTCATCCTACCGAGTATTCCCCTGTAAATCCTGCCGATTCAGAACCCAAGGAAACCCCTTATGTTGGAAACCCTCCCGTAACCCCGCAGCGAAGACCTATTATCCCTGAGAACCCGTCGCAGTATGAAAGTCACCCTAGCCCAAGTACTCCTGTTGCAGGTAAGTCTACCCCAGTAAGTTCCCCCCCGCCTACTTCCAGTCCCCCTCCATCCCCCCCTAGATCCACTATGGCCCATATGCATGATGACATTAAGGTACCTGTTTTCAAAGGAACTGGATCAGAGGATCCAGAACAGTTCTGGTTTTTATGTGAAGCAGTGTGGACTGCTAAGTCTATTACGGATCAAGATACAAAAAGAGCGTAGCTAGTTACTTCTTTCCGAGACCGTGCTCTTACGTGGTTCATGAAGTTCTCCAGCACTCAGAACCATGCATTGCCTGATATAAAAGCAGCAATGATAAAAGAATTTAAGAAGCTGAAATCAAAATCGCAGTGTATCACGGAGTTGAAAGAGATTCAGCAGAGGCATGGAGAATCAGTGTGGGACTTTGATCAAAGATTCAAAGTTCTGCTAAACCAAGTCAGTTTCCCCATTGGACCTACGCAGCACAAAGAATGGTTTATTGCAACATTGCTACCACATATCAGAACTCCACTCATGCAGCAGAAGGTTGCTGACTAGCAGGAGACTCTGGAAATAGCGATGAAGCTTGAAACCGCTGCTGTCGAAGACAACTCTAATATTGCTCAAATCCAAGCGTAGTTGGCAGCGATGGATCTGGAGCTTCACGATATGAAGAAAGGAAAAACCGATCGCGAAGAGGTTTGGTGCACACAATGTCGGACAAAAGGTCACGACAAGGAACAGTGCCCTGTGGTAAGGAATTACCTGCATACAGGTGCGCCAAACCTGTTCAACCCTACTGTTCTATATTGCGAGATCTGTCAGACAACTGGCCAGCATCGACCTGAGAATTGCTATCTGCTACAAAGGTATGTGCAAGTCCCGAAGAACCCTTACTGCAAATTCTGTAAGTCCGTAGAACATAATGAAGATGAGTGTCGCAGTTATGACCTCATGAGAGAATGCACCTACGATGCCTATCGGGTACAAAATGAGGGACCGAGTAATGACGGCTATGGATACCGCGGTGGTGCATCAGGTAGAGGTGGTTTTGGAGGCCATGGTTGTGGTGGTATGGCTAGCAGAGGACGCGGTCAGGTGGTGTGTTATTACTGTAACCAGGACGGACATCTGGCTCGCGACTGTCGGAACCCCACTACGACATGTCGGTATTTCCGCGTAGTAGACCATGTGATCAAGCAGTGCCCGCAGTTGATAGCTAAGATTCAGGAAAGAAACAGTGCCCCTACTCAGAATATTCAGATGCTTTCAGTCGACCAAAGACTTGCCCCCACCGTTAATGTTGTTACCAGAAGTGGAGCTACAATGCATATACAGCCTGCTGAGAAACAGGCTTGGGTTCGTCAGGCCCCCGTGAAAGTCCCCGCCTTTGAGATTGAAAGAGGAAAGGAGACATTCATGGAAACACAGCAAGATTTTGGGGATTCTACCACAGCAGTAGCACCTACGCAGCCACATCAGCAGCAGTCCCAGCCGCAAGAAGCTTCGACGGGTGAAGTAAGTACACTGTCCTCCTTTTTACAAAGCTGTATGAAACTCTTAAGGAATCAGAATGCTTTAAAGGAGTTGCAAAAAGTTATTGCTTTCTGTGAACCTCAGAGAAGAGTTGATAAGGAGAAAACTGTTAATCATGTCTAAAGAACTGGTATGGAAATAAGATTGAATGCCCAGATAGGAGAGTATGATATGACTGATGTTATCGTGGACCTAGGATCAGAGGTAAATGTCTTAACCAAACAAACTTGGGAACAAATGGGACAACCTACCCTCGCCTGGTCCCCTATACAGTTGAGATTAGCTAATCAGCAGAATATTGTGCCCCTAGGACGATTCTCTAATGTTCCAGTAGATATTGATGGCGTCTGTACTGTAGCAGACTTCGAATTTATTGAGATCATTGATGACAGCAATTCCTATCCAGCCTTGTTAGGAATTGAATGGGCAATGGCGAATGCTGCAGTTATTAACCTTAAGAAGAAACAAATGACTTTCGAAGGGAAAGAGTTGCGAGTTATCCTACCACTGGATCCCTCACAAGGAGAAAGATACACAGAACCACTCAGAGACAAAGATCAGGATGTTTTGGAGCACATCTATAACATTACAGCGAAGGAAGAAGCTTATGTTGACCCCAGTGCCGAAGGTATTATGGATTGGCAGTGTGACAGCTCCTGTATGACGGACTCAGATGATGGTTTAGAGAATTGGCAGAACCGATTGTATGAGCTCCATGGAAATAGATGTGCCCGAATTACCAAGTCTCTCAGATGGCTTACAAGAGCCTTACCCGTTTTTGATGGTCCGACAGACCCAGCAAAGTTTAGTGCGACATTCTCAGAACAGATGCCGACTTCACAGACACGGGAGACTCTGGATTCAGCATTTCGTGCCACCGCAACAAGATGGAGGGATAACCATAAGAAGTACATTCCTAGTTGGGAAGCTTGTCAGAAATCTCTTCGCTTAAGATGCGTGGATCAGCTCCAGGAGGTGCACAGCAGGTTCGATGGGCAGAGTGGACTGCAGGAACACTTGGAGCCCCGTTACAAAGTATGGAAACATGTACCTCGACGGGCACATAGGATTTTCCATATCCGGGCAGCTGTAGTAGCGAACTGGTATACGGTGCTCGGGTTTCGGCATGCTGATATGTTTGGTGACACAAAAATAACTAAGTACCAACCTGCGAGATTGAGGCTCACAGCTGGGTTGCAGAATTTGTCAGGATGTACCGAAGGTCAATATGGTGTCAACGGTCCTTATTGCGACGCAGCTGCAGATCTGGTTGCGCTGCAGCCCAAAAGCGAACCGTTGGAACACTGCCGATTTGGCGGCGTCGGTACTTTAATTGCCTTAATTGCCTATCCTATTGATATCCACCGAAACCTAGCCCCGTGGAAACAGAATCTCTGCCAGATTTGGCGCCTTCAATACACATTTATGGAAGATTTGGTCGATGGATTGTATATGAAGACATCCGGGTACGGATAAATCGCATTCTGCATTTCCTTGAGTTTCACAATTGAACCCATGTCAGCTCAGCGTGAACTCCAGGACCTATTGAGAGAATTTGAACAGATGGGTCTGCAACACATTTTCGCCCCCCCACCTGAGCCTGCAGTCCGTGAAGAGACTCTACCAGCACCGACCCCGCCAATGCAGACACGATCTTCCAGGAAATAGTTTAAGCCTGAAGTTCGTTCTAAGCGGAACGGAGACAGACATAAGCCATCAGGGAAAACATCGGAGGATCCTGGGATGAATCCACCTGGCTCAGCAGAGATCCCACTTGAAGGGGATGAGGACATTGCCCCGCAGCAGCCACCATATCTTCAGCCTATTCGACCAGGAGTTAAATCACCTCGGCGGAGCGCTAAGTTCACTGTATGCACCCCTTCGCTGCCACCGGGTGTGCAGCTAGTCGGAACGATGACAAGGAAAATAGACCGGCTTAAGTATGCCGACCACGACACGAATGATCGTGGGAGGTTTCCACAGTTTGCACCAGCCCAATACTTACACTTTGTTAAATATCCAGAGACTAGTGCGACAGTGCTGGAAGTGAAACAATGGGCTGCTGGCCTGGATTGAGCTGGTCTGCTCAAGATGCTTGATGTTCAGCATTTTGGCCGCATCACACAAGTCACCATCATGGTCAAGCAGCTGCTGGCGTTAGTCCATGACGGCTACCTATGGATCGGTGACAAGAAAATTGTTATTAATGGTGAGCTCATTCATAGGATCACCAGCTTACCAATGGCAGGGCCTGATCCGGGGATAGAATTTCCCTCAAAGCACGAAGATACGAAGCTCGCACAAAGCATGAAGGAGCGCTTTGGCTTGACGAAGGGGAAACGTGGGTATCACACTTCTGCGATTCAAGAGCAGAACATTCGCTTCGCAGCTGAGCTCTTAGCATGCAAAATTATGTGGAAATGCAGACCAACTGAAGTGCCTGCCCCGGTCATCAAAATTGCTATCAACAGCGCCAAAGGCTACAGCTACAACTGGGCAGCGTATCTTGCGAAGGAATTCCTTGAAGACACTCGCGACGCGTAGGAGAAGGGTCGACCCTTCCACTACTCATGGTTGATTGTCCTCATCGCGCTGGTAGGCTGGCAAGAACCTACTGAAACACAGTTTGCTATTGTACCGACGCACATGCCTGGTGCAGCCAGGTACGCATCGCTGTGGGTTTCACAGGATAAAACCCACCAACAAATGACAAACTATGTATTTTCCTTTTATATGATGAGTATCTCGTATGAGATTATAAAAACCCCACAGCTCAGTAAAGAGTTGTTCTCTCAGTATGATGGTGCGGTCAATTTCAGGGCCGATATGCACCATATTTTTATCCAGGCTTACGCAGATAAGAAGCATCAATGGTTTAAGTTGCCATATGTAGTGACTAAAGCTGACATCCTCGCGGTAGTACAGCAGTGGCTGGAAAAATGGTTAAAAGACGCAAGAACAAAACGTAAGATTCCTGTTCCTCCTGTCACCGATATGGGCGCAGGCCCCAGTCACACGCAACAGCAAGACCCACCCGAAGGCAGTGATGAACAAAATGAGTCGCAGCAGACTGAAAGCGACCATGGAGGAGATGGTGGAAATGGAGACGACGAAGAAGAAGCAGACGAGTCGGTTAAAACTACTTCAGAACCTAATAGGTAGCATAAGCGCAAGACACCGGAAGCAGAGGAAGTAGACAAACTGCAGTCCCGAAAGAAAACAAAGGTGTTGAAGGACAAGAATATTGTCGAAGAGGCCACCCTGACAAGTGAGGAGTTTGCTCAGGCTCTGTCGAAGTCCACAGAAACTCTCACCCAGAAATGGTTAGAATTTGCAGATATGCACCTACAGGCCCTCACCGGTGTAGCGAAGCATGTTTCGGAGTTGAAGGACTTAGCGGAGAAATCGCTGACTGGCGCTTCAGTAAGTAGTGCCCCGGTAAGCGCGCAGCCCGACCTAAGGCAATGGCCTGCTAGAGAAAACAAGGGCCAAGTGTCAAGTGCTGCCCTCATCATAACCGATGCAGCATCTCGCGTAGAGATGAGCATGGTAGTAGGAATCTATTATACCAAGATGTCCACAACGGAATTACATCTCTGCCAGTCAGCTATTGCGAAGGAAATCCAGGCCCGAGACCGTTATTCGCAAGAACAGTTGCAAGATACCAGGAAGAAAAATTATAGCCTCGCAGCATAGCTGGAGGCTGTGGAACAGAGAAAGAGGGATGCAGAACGTAAGCGGATTACACTAGTCCGAGTTTTGGATGAGGCATGTCGAAGTCTTCCCGACTTCGACGTACAGCTGGTGGAAGAGCTAGAACAAAGAGTAGTCAGGCTGAAAGACTACGCACAGCAGTCTCACAGTGAGATTGAGACGCTCAAAGTAGTACATGAGACTCAGATCGCGGAGCTTCAACTGCACATCCCTCCGGAAACTCCCCCTGAGGTCAAAGAACAGTGCCGCGCAGACATTCAGGCATCAGCAGCGAAAATTTCAGATATTGTGGGTAGCGCAGCAAAGCTGCTAGAAGATAGCGTTGAGGCCTGGACTACACTACAGGAACATCCAGAAGTCGGACAGCTGCAAGAAACCATCAGGCAGTGACAGATAGAGTTGGATGAATTAAAAGTGGCAATTAAGACTCTGCCGCCTATGGAGAAAATGCTCAAGGTCAAGCGAAGCAACGAACTCCATCAGGAAATTGAGTCGTGCAGGGCAAGAGCAACAGAAGTGAAAAATTCTCTGCAGCCGCTTATCAGCGAAGCTTTCGAGTTGAGTACTACTGTGGACACCCAACTCAAAGTTTTGAAGGAATATGATGCATTCGTACAGGAGAAGTCCAGAGAAGCATCAGCCACAGTATTGCAGGAATTGGTTGAAAAGGAGCAAGCGGCCGACAATATTATGCGCAGCCTCAACAAGCAGTACGCTCTCCTTGCTACAAAGTTCGTGGATCAGAAGAACAGCAGAGTGTCCCTGGACGGGACACTGGTGAGTCATAGGGGCCTGTTGGGGCGCGCACCTTAACGGTCCCTAATTTTGGTAACTCCACGGTTTTTGTCCAAGTGTAAGCGGAGTTATGACTCAAGATAGTCTTAGGGGTGTTGGGGTTGAGTCAAGGTCCTCTTTTTGTAATAAGCCCATGGTTTAAGTCCAGGGTTTAGGGTTCGGGGTGCCCATGGTTTAAGCCCATGGTTTTGTAATTAGTGCGCTGTATAAATAGGCACTCTTGTAAATAAGTCAGGTTAGGATTTTTCTGTAAGATGAATTGATGCGAAGCTAAGGTTATTTTGTAAGAAAAGGTTAAGTCCCAGCTGTGTGCATGGACGACCTCTGCAGTTGTGTGCGCAGAGGGTTTTGGGTGATTAAGGAAATCTGCAGCTGTGTGCGCAGAGGCCTGCAGCTGTGTACGCGGCTTTGTGGACTTGAAGGGATATGCAGCTGAGTGCACAGATCAAAACTGTGGTTTTTGTAGAAAGTTGAATAAAACACAGTTCTGTGGACGTAACCCCTACACTGGGGCTGAACCACATTATATCTGGTGTTGTGGTTCTGTGTGTTGTTTCTATTGTGTTCTTTTATGCATTAAATCTATATATCTGACAAGTAAAGATCACTGCTAGATAATAGTTTCGCTGTGAATTCCCAGTAAAGAGTTGCGCAAGGCACTGTTTGTTTATCTAATTGCGAAGCTAAATACGTAAATGTTAAGCTCTGTGATTTACATTTATAATTTGTTTGAAAGCTAAAGGTACAGTAATATCCCTCTTCTGCTTGCAGAAATTTGGTTCTGTGGCACCCCATAGCAGTTTTGGGTGAGACTGCAACCTGTTCGCAAGTTGTTGCCGAAAGGGCCAACTCTGTGGGTCTTTTGTTGGTGCGAAGTTAAAGGTATAAAACCCGGGTCTGCCCTATAGCCCAACAACAAGTTTTTCCATAATACTCACAATCTACACATTCTACAGCATTCTTTTTGTTATGCAGGTGCAGCATTGAAGACATCTTTCATGGTTGAAGAGCACACATGATAAGATATCAAGCTTCAATGTCATTTCATGGTGATGGTGGATATAACTTTCATTTGCTTATTATTCAAGAGAAACAAAGGTAAATTTTCCCATTCATTATTGTTTTGATGGGAAACAATTGAGAAGGAAGATTGAAACACCTTGACGGATCAATAGTTATAAAGCAAGTTAAAGGTTTGGAAGCTTGTAATTGAGGAGCAACAAAAACAAACTATATTGACATTGATCATTGTGGTGATGGGGAATGTACGTAACCGAGGAAGAAAATCAACAAGGAAGAAGAGACCTCAAGAAGTCATCGATGGAACTTGCTATGCAAAATCCAGTTTGGATGGAACTTGCTCCAACTGTGCTGGAATGGTATTATTGAGCTAATGTATGCACGAGACTGGAGACAATGAATTTGGGAATATGGTTACAGACATGAAAAGTTTCAAATATATTAGCTATGAAATAGTCCTAGGGAAAGAAAGCAAAAAAATGCAATTGGTGACATCTCAGGTACATGCATTTATCTATAAAATTATGTTTGAACAGTTGCATTTCATTCCTTACGTACAAAAAAACCTGATATTCAGATCATTTTGTGTCAACAGGTACAAGTTAGTGTCTTCGTCAAGGAATTTATCGAAAAGACACGTCAATATGTTCAGCATGTCCACTTGGCACGATGGCAGGATGAGAAGTTTAGAATATGCAGAGATACATTTCCTCGTGGTACTATACTTTCAGTTGTTGATTTTTCCGAGAACTACACTCTGCAACCTCAAAATGAGATCCAAATTCAGTATTATCACTCTGAGCAGGTTTCCTTGATGGTGCATATCACATACAGGCATGGCCCAAATAGTAGTGAAGAGCAAAGAGAAATTCTAAAGGAATATCACTTCTACATAAGTGATGATAGGTGCCATGACTTCCACTATGTATGCTATTGCTTCATCATGTTCTATGATCATTTGAATGGTAGGGACATACATATGGATCAACAATGGATTTGGTCTGATGGATGTGCTGGTCAGTTCAAAAATGCACTCATATTTCAATGGTTGAGTTCAATGCATAAAAACTACAAAGTTCCACATATGTGGAACTATTTTGAGACTGGGCATGGTAAAGGAGAGCATGATGGAGCCGGAGCATGTGTCAAAACAGCCCTACGAAGAGAGGAATTGAAATTATCTACAATATCTACTATTCGAAATGCTCAATCTATAGTCAGGTGGTGCACATCAGTAATGGGAGAGGAATCAGCTATGCGAGCAGAATCCACAAGAAAGAGACATGTGGAGAGATTTTTTGGGGAGGTGGTAGACATAGATCGTTCACATGCATGGGAATGCAAGACTGTTCCTGGGACTCATGGCTTTCATTCGGTTCGAAGCTCTGATAACCCAGTATTTGAAATTTGGACCAGAAAACTCACTTGTTTTTGCCTACCTTGTTGTGATGGTGACTGGGATGTGTGTGAATCATTAGATTGGGTTGATGGATGGGTCGCATATCACTTCCACTTGATCAATGTGCGATTGTTGAGTTAACTCCGTTGGAAGAAGACCAATCGTTTATTTCTATAGATTTTGATCATGTATCAGACCTTGTACAACCTGGTATGATGCATTTCCTTAACATTTTTTTGTAAAATTTACGTAGTTTTGAAACTCACATTAATGGCCTTGTATCACACGAAAAATATTTGATCATATACCTACAATCATACTAGGCAGGACACATATACGCAGTGGTTGCCTCAAAATATAGTGAATGGGGTGGTGATTACTGGTTGGCACGTTGTATAGAGGGAAAGCAAACCCTCATTATGTCTATGACTGATGATGAAAACAACCACTTCCCCATCGGGTCTATGGTTGTTAAAGGTAAATATCTTACACATGACAACAATACAAGAAAGAAGGGTGGATATGTTTACAGGGATTATAAACCAGGTGCAAGTGTGTATCACTTTACCAACTTAATTATTGGTACAAACCTCCAGGTACGAACAATGCCTAGTCGAAATTCATCGAAGTTACACTACTTCTTACCGGATACAGAGCATGAGAGACTAATGGAGACCATCATTATAAGAGATGATCCGGAGGGCTTGGTTGTATGATAATAGGTGGGATATAGCATGATGAGCATGATCATCATCATCATCATCATCATCATCATCATCCTCACCTTCATCATCATCATCATCACCATCAACATCATCAACATCATCCTCATCATCCTCATCATCATCCTCACCTTCACCATCATCATCACCATCAACATCATCAACATCATCCTCATCATCATCCTCACCATCAACATCATGAACGTCATCATCATCACCATCATCATCACGAACATCATCATCATCATCATCACCATCACCATCAACATCATCACCATCAACATCATGAACATCATCATCATCATTCTCATCATCATCCTCACCATCAACGTCATGAACATCATCATCATTCATCCTCATCATCCTCATCATCCTCATCATCATCCTCACCATCAACATCATGAACATCATCATCATTCATCCTCATCATCCTCATCATCATCATCACCATCAACATCATCATCATCATCATCATCCTCATCATCACCTTCAACATCATGAACATCATCATCATCATCCTCACCATCAACATCATGAACATCATCATCATTCATCATCATCATCCTCATCGTCATCATCACCATCAACATCACCATCATCATCATCACCATCATCCTCATCATCATCATCACCTTCATCATCATCATCATCCTCACCTTCATCATCATCATCACCATCAACATCATCAACATCGTCCTCATCATCATCATCACCATCATCATCCTCACCTTCATCATCATCATCATCATCAACATCATCAAA
>LPNX010541879.1:202155-234010 GCA_001517045.1 Pseudotsuga menziesii | reverse complement strand
CCCCCCCTCCACTCAATCTTTGTCTCTCTCTCTCTCTCTCACACACACATCCCTATGTCTCCCCTTACCACTAGGGACTCCCTCCATTTTGCACGTTTTATTAAAGCAAAATGGGAGCGCGTTTTATTGAAGCAAAACGGGAGCACGTTTTAATGAAGCAAAACAGGAGAGCGTTTTATTGAAGCAAAATGGGAGTGCATTTTAATGAAGCAAAACAGGAGCGCATTTTATTGAAGCAAAACGGGAGCGCGTTTTTGCAAGGTAAAACATGAGCGCGTTTTTGTGTACTATCCTAATTGGCATGCATGTTGGCAGCCTTGGGATTAGGCTTGGCAGGGTCGGGATTGCTTGGGATGATTTCTATTTTATGGATCAAGCGTGATTGACTTCATTCTACCATTGCATCTAAAAGGTCCCTCAACTTCTTGCACACACCCACACATCTTTTATCATGATGGATTGGTATTCTTCCACCATGGAATCCTCCCAAACTTGGTGTCTGGATGCTTCTTCATAAGTGGTGGATTCTGAGTCAATGATGTGACTCATCAATTCCACATAACTGGAGAACCTATGAGGTCTTTTTCTTTCTAGGAAAGTGCCATGTGGAGCTTCATGCTCCTCTGCGTCCTATAAGGTTTGTTGTGCCCATCTAGGTATTTTCTAGCTTATTGCAATATTGTTGGGATCATCTACTATCTCGAGTGGATTAATGGTATCAATGGGTTCATTTTTATCTGTTATCTCCCTCTGAGCTTGAGCGGTCGATAGTCTCATCTCCTGTGATCCTAGCATCTCCTCATCATCGATATCGATGTATGATCCTCTGCCTTTCCTGACAACCATTTCTCTTTCAAAGGTCACATCCCTGCTAACTTCAATCTATCTGGATCCTGAGATATAAATTATGTAGGCCTTTGAAGATTCATTGTATCCCACGGAAGTTCCCTTTTTTTCCTGAAGGTTCTAACTTCATCCTTTTCTTCTTGGGCACATGAATGTAGACTGGATATCCAAATATTTGGAGGTGATCCACTTCCAGTTTTACTCCTATGAAAGCTTCTTCAGGGCTCATGTTCTTTACTACCTTATTTGGGAATTTGTTTTGTATATATACAATTGTTTTGGATGCTTCTTCCATGAGAACATAGGTACACTCTCGTCATGTATCATGGCCTTGGTTGCCTCCACAATTGTTTTGTTCTTTCTTTCATCAACNGCAGCCTTGGGATTAGGCTTGGCAGGGTTGGGATTGCTTGGGATGATTTCTATTTTATGGATCAAGCATGATTGACTTCATTCTACCATTGCATCTAAAAGGTCCCTCAACTTCTTGCACACACCCTTAAATTCCTACCTGTGACCGTCGATTCACTGAACCGTGGACTGGTACAAAACAAAACAAATTTTAGAGCCCCAAGCCCTTAATTACTCACACCTTGAACTTTCTCAAATCTAGCCATTAATAAACTTATTTTGGTATTTTCAAGTTCAATTTAAAAGGCAGATTGTTGAGACTTGGACATGGAGTGAGTTGCTAGGAATCAATTGACTTGGGATTGAAAATAACTTAAATTCCTACTCGTGACCGTCGATTCACTGAATCGTGGACTGGTACAAAACACAACAAATTTTAGAGCCCCGAGCCGAAACACAACAAATTTTAGAGCCCCGAGCTGTTAATTACTCACACCTTGAACTTTCTCAAATCTAGCCATTAATAAACTTATTTTGGTATTTTCAAGTTCAATTTAAAAGGCAGATTGTTGAGACTCAGACATGGAGTGAGTTGCAAGGAATCAATTGAATTAGGCTTGATTCCATTGCCCCTCCATCCCATACATGTATTCTTTCACAACAAGTGTTGAACATAAATTTTTTATGCCTCGACCCTGGTTATGCTAGCTTTGCTAACTTGCTTGGTGTGTAGGATTTTTTTTTAATGTTTTCTGAGTTGTGTATTATTTTTTTGTAGGTTCTTAATCCTTATCATTCTTACATCTCTCAAGCTTGGATTGTAGGTGGATTCCCCAATATGGTTATGGCATTGTCTAAGTAGTTTTTTTGTATGATGAAGCACTGTGCTCCAACTAAAAAAAATACAATAGAATAGTTGTTATGTTACTGAACTGTAAAATTAATGATAAACATATGACAACTTAATGTGTTCAAAATAATTTTTACTAAAAATATATCATTTTTTCATGTAGATATTAAGGGGTGCTCAATTGTTTAAATTTGTGAAAATTTGAAAGAAAAATATTTGTTTTTTGCATTTTTTCACATTTTTTTAGTGAAAGGGTTTAGTTAATTTATACTTGTCAATTCCAATACAATTATTTATATTTCTCTTCATCTCTAAAGGGCTCGGAGAATAAATTCCCTTCCAATTGAAATTAAGACCCACCCTTCAAATTTGATCATTCACTGGGTTGTAGAGAACCATGCTACTCTCGGTGCAATGATATAAAAGTAAGCATTATTATATCTTAATAACATACAATATATGAAGTTTCATGAAGAACAAAGTTTCTACCAAAACAAAATTTACAAAACAAAGACTTATGGGAAATCAAAGCAATATATACATATTAATAATCTACGCGCATAGATTCATTTCAAAAGGAAACAACTAAGTGTTGACAGATTCAAACCCCTTTTTAGAGTGCAAATGTTGAGGAAGCATTTTAATTCATCTAATTTGTGTAGTTTTACGTACATGCCTTTGTAAATGTTTTAAATAGTACTCTACGTGTTATTTTTTACAATATTTTATTATTTTTAAACAAAACACATGTCAACTTTACAATGAACACCAAAGAAGCGACACGTATAACCTCTTTGAAGCAATAATACGCCCATGAAATGTATAATAGATTATGAATAAGTGCAATGTTAAGAAATTCATTGCACAATGTCCCAATGAACCTTAAAAAAAGTTATTTCCTCGTCTTTATAAGACTTCAAACAAAAATTAGTTATTTCCTCGTCTTTTCAAGACTTCAAACAAAATTTATAGTGCTAACAATAAAGCTGATAAAATAATTTATTCTACTTGACTAGTGACTGCAGCTACTTTCTCTAATAAGAGACATTATTGTAGATTTATAACTTGACGAAGACAACGTAGCTTACATCCACACTGCTGCAATTTAGCTCTGATATCAACTTTGGTGAATCCACTAGTCTGACAGAAAAGAAGAGGACGTTAGATATATGGGCCTAGGCTTACTAATGTTAACTAGAGTTAAGAGAGGAAATAATCGAGAGGAGGCAAGCGATACCCTCTCCACTACAAAACGTAAATATAGCATTTGTGGACTACAAGCACGGATTTCAAGGGGTGAATAAAATAAGATTAAGATCATATTGAGTTTCATGATAGCATTCAACCGAGTTTAGTGATAGCACTTAAAGTTCTAACACAATAATTTTTTGAAGGATAATATTGAAATGAGACGTGTATGGCTGAGATCTATTATAGAGAGGGCAAAGTTTCGTGACCACGATACTAGACTCGTGGTATCGTAAATTTTTATTTTCAGTCAATTCTTCTAAGACACCTCCCCAAAGAGTTTGCAATGCGATTCACCTCTGATGCATCTACCGCTCAATGAATGAAGGAAAAATAGGGAGCCTAATTTTTATGTCCCATCTATGGCCCGCTAATTTTCAAAGTTGGGTTGATTTTTACAAAAACAAATGGGTATATATAACTATGGTCTTTCATAGCATCTGAGCGGGCCTAATGGTTAAGAGGATATGTTATCTCCAAGGAGGTCACAGGTTCAAAACCGGCAGGGGTAGGGTTGCTTGTTTAGCTCGTTGTGACAAGGCTAGAAGGGTAGGCGACCCTTGGGATAGGTGGTCCACCTCGGTGGGCTTCGAGATGTCTCAGCCCCTGCTAAGTCACAAGTTCCTGGTATATCTGACTTGCAGGTTGTTGGATATATTCTTGGGAGGTTGCTAGTTCCCTTGATTCAAAAGAAAAACTATGGTCTGTCATTTTTTAGTTTTATGTATTGTTTTTAGTATTATTATTTGATTTAACTGTCATGTGATTATCTTGTTCATGGCTGACAACAGCATGGGAGGGTGTGCCAACCCTTATGCCTATGTGTTGACGTCGAGGTCTGGTCTGTGTATGGGGTTGCCATTTATTCTAAAGGGAAATTGGATGCAGGTCAAGAATGCCATGTGGATGGGATAACTCCATTTTAAATTCACTGGTACCATTATTGGTTGATAGAAATTTATATTTTATAAATAAATATGGATGAAGAAGAGTAATCTTACTAGATTCAAGGAGATGTAGGGCAGGAACACGCTTTGATTTAATCCACTAGTGTCATTTTTAGTTAACCTTACTTAAATTGTTTAATTAGATGCTAACCAAACTATGTTTCTGCTAATGATCTACATCTCATGTTGACATGGCGATCATAACAAAGCATTTCTAGGGTTTCTATATAAATATTTAGGGTTGGTTTTAGAACAGGGTTTGGGGACTCTAGATGGTGGTTTGGATCAAGAAAGTAGTATGTACGTAGAGAAGGAGGGGGATTAGGCAAAAGTATAGCGCCTCTCCAAATGATGTTAGCATGCCCAAAGAGGAAGAGATACAATATTAGTTGGGAACAAGAGCGGGATGAATAGGGTTGACCTTTGAAGTGGCAAAGGGGCTATATGAAGACAACAAATAGAAATTAGTGAAGTGTATCCCCAAGTCAACGAGGATCCTATCTCCACAAAAAAAAGTGAGAAAAATTTGGAGATGATTCAATATATGAAGGATCATACCCTAATTCGTAAGTTCTTAGGGATTTGGCCATAAAAAAAGGCTCTATTCTGGTTGATTAAGGTGAAATGGAAACCAAAGTGATACTATGATCAGTAGTTGGGTCCCAACGATGCTTTTATGCTTGTTTTTTTTAATCTATAAGATAAGGACTAGATTTTTGAGGGAGGCACTTATTTCTAATACTCAACACGATTGTTTCTTTGACCGTGGTGGGAGTAGCTTAATTTGGATTGACAAGATCTTAAAATTGTACCAATTTAGATTCATATGTATTGATCACATCTAGGAAAATATTGGAAAGAAGGAATTTTAGCTGATATTGGAAACTCCTTAAGGGAGTTTCTGAAGGTGTTGGAGCAAACGAAAGAAGTTAGATATACTTCATACACAAGGATTTGTGTCTATATAGACATATCGAAGGAAATTCTAGAAATGATAAATCTGTCATGGGACGACAAATAATGGATATAGATATTGTATTATTAGGATATCACATTTCAATGCAAGTGATTACATGAGTATGGGAACCTTTTCTAGGACTATACTCTGAATATCCCCCCCCCCCCCATATGAGAAACCTAAAGAAGTGAAAAACATGGATGGATTTACAAGGGGGACTAATAGGAGAAGGAAAGAGAGAAGGAAGATTGGGGTGTATCCCAGTAAAAAACCCTCAACGTCAAACAGTTTGGAAGCATTGAATCATATCCCTAATAACGAGACATAAATAAACAAAATAGAGATAGAAGGGGAAGTATGGAAGATCGATAGAAACTCAATGTAATGTCCATGACCCTCCAAATGGCGAAGAGAATGCTACGATACATAAACTCATTCGGGAATCTAGCCCCATGAACATCAACATACATATATGTAATGCTGAAGCATGATACTTAAAACATAAAACATATTACAAAGCATAATCATTCATATACACGACAGAAGCAAAACATATAAATCAACACTCATGCATATACATATCAGCATTTAACATGTATATCATCATTCATCAACGGAAAATATGATTGCATACGCAATTTAGGTAAGAATACTTATCTTATTAAGAGCTTGTTCTACAACCAGCTACGTCACTGCAACGTTCCACCCAACTGTAGGCCCGCGTGCTCCTTTATCTCTTAACAACGCTGCCACCCCCAAGCCGGGCATGATTCCCCAAGGAATAAGGAACTAACAGGCTTACACATAGCCAAGGATAACAACACCACAAGGGTACACAGTTCAGCCAAGCCAACAAAGTTGGGTTTATCAGGTGAACAAAAGATCAGCCAAGCCAACCAAGTCGGGTTTACCAAACCATCCAGGAGCTGGGAAAGGCTAAATGCTAAGCTGGTGAGCTCATTGAAGAGCTACAGACACCAACACCAGAGCCAGCCTAGCTTCTAGAACACCCACACAAACCCAACATAACGCATGCATGTTTTGCTTCTCTAAAACATTTGTGTGTTTTACTTCTCCAAAACACGTGCACTTTTTTCTTCTCCATAACCCGTGCACGTTTTGCTTCTCCATAACATGTATGGATTTTCTAACTATAAAATACGTGCACGTTTTGTAACCATAAAACATGTGCGCATTTTTCCTAGCCTAACCTACATGTCATATGGCATGCCAGGCTGGAGACTAACCAAACCAAGTATTACATAATGTGAGCATGTTTTGTTTTTATGTATCATGAGTGTGTTTCCAAAAAGTAGGATTGCATCTAAAAGGTCCCTCAACTTCTTGCACACACCCTTCTTTTATGACAATATGTCGATAGCATCTTGTTGTTATAACTACCTTTACTTCTATGTTAGTTGCAAAGTTGTAGAAAATTTCTTCGTTCTTTCAGTCTTAGTCCTACATATGAGATAGGAAGAGAAGGTTTGCAGGTCTTACTTAGCCTCCATCGATAACTCATAAACCTTGCTTTCCTTGTGCAGGTGAGACTGGTTTAAATCTGAAATTGCATGAACAAGGTTCTATGCTACAAGTCAATCATTCATTTTATAACAAGGGTGGGACACCAAGGGATTAACAACACCTACATAACCCCAACCCAAACAACATCTACATAAGACCTTCAAACAAGTGCTACCAAGAAATACTATACATTATGCTATTGATTACAAAATTATTACCCCGCCCTTACATATAACCATACAAAGGCACATAACTATATAGTGTATCGAAGCTTGACCCAAACAATTAAAGAGATGGAAGTTGACAAGACTCATATACATTGTGTGTTTAATGTTTTTGTTGTCGGGCAATGTGAAGGTCTTAACTACTCTAGCTGTCAGAAAAAAGGCTTTGTTCGAAACCCTAGGGGTTTATGGCATCGTGAAAACTTGGCCATGAGCTTTTTTTCCTTTAAGATCTTTGTTTTTTTTTCTCTATGTGAAATTTCCATGCTTCTGTCTACACTACAATGTAGTGTTCCTTTGATTTATGGGTGGAGGAGCCAACAAGATTAACCCATTACCTCCAATCTTCTCATCTACAAAAAATATTGTTACATACTTCCCCCCAAACGAAACATCGGTGTTTGGAAGCTTATTACTGAGACTCGCATTAGTAAGGTAAGAATGTTTTGAAGTTACTTAAAAAAAGTCTACTATTAAGTTTTTTCTCTTTTATCTACGAAGGAAAGGAATGGCCACTATAATGGTTTTGTGTAGGTGGATTCCATAAGCGTTCTCTATGACAAGGTTTTGGTTGGATGCTCACTAAGAGGGTTTTACAACCCAGTAAGACTTGTAGCCTTACCTCTCGTGGCTCTGTGCTTAGAACTTTTCTGACTTGTTATGTGTTTTTCCCATAGCTTTGGGGTTTCATATATGTTCCTGTTCTTTGGTAAAATCACAAATTTAATAGTGTAAGGGGTTGCCGTTGTCTATGGAGTAACCCATGAGGGATTTATATAACACCATGTTTATCCTAGCAATACTATAACTTCGTTTGTTTATTAAAAACATTGTCGGTCGGTGCAATTTACAATAGATTCTTTCTATTTTCATTATCAGTCTTGTTTATTGTTTTTACAGTTTTGTAAATGTTTGTATATAATGTGGTCGTGAGGCCCTTACTGTCGTGCTTATTTTGAGAAAAGGGTCGTAAGGCCACTATAAAAAATAATTATTGTTTTTTAATTTCAAGCAATGGTGTTTATTGTTTGAAGAGACTCGTGATGGTTTTACATTTGCAGTCTTGAATCCCTATCTTTATTTTATAGTTTCGTTGTTTGTATTTAAAGAAATACAAAGCAGCCATGAGGCCTTTATTTCGATTTTTGGTTAAATGTATAAATATTTGTCAATTTTTCAGTTCTGTGGTTTGTTCATATAAACCTAAGAGATAGACGTGAGGTTTTTCACATTGTCACAAATGTGTTAAGAGATGGTCGTGAGGCGACTACCAGTAAGATTTAAGTTTTTCTTAGTGGAAAAATACTGATTTTAAAGAAAAAGAATTAAGCCCTAGAAGGATGTTAATAATTTCCTTCTATTAGTATTTGACTACATAAGACAATACCAATTCGGCCTACAGCCTGTAACCAGTGTTGTGGCTTGTCAATAATCTCGATTTAGTATTTAACATTAATGGTTCTACAAGAGTGTGGCCATGTCATCTTTAAAAAGAAATTTATGTGGAAAGAGTTCTTAAACGAGTACGATCTGTAACATAACTTAGTTATTATTTCAATTTTAAATTTTGTTTATCCTATTGTATTGACCCTGTAAACATATATTAATATGTATGCAATAGACTATGTAGGGCTTAAATATGAACATAGAGGTTCCAATTTATTTATACAAGACTTTATCATATGCATAAATGTGCATACTATATACATATTTTCTATTACAGGCTTAAGCCTTACTATGTTTAGTATAAACACTATTTAGTTTAAATTAAGAAACTATGTACTTAGCTTATGAAACTCTACGAGTTTTATCCTTATTATGATTTATCAGTTTTTTTATATATTTACTTATACATCTCTTTAATTATGTATATATTTTATAGTAACCTCTCTAATAGGTTTTTATAGGGTTTTCACTAAAATCACTAAATGTAGATGTTATTTCTACTAATACTAACATTATAGTAGAGTAAGACGAAGAGGAGAAATATTATTTAAACTAAGAATTTACTTAACAACAAAACTAGACCAATGAATTTAAACCTTAACTTTCAATAAAATTTTCTTCTATTAGAACAATTTCCAAAGTAGTTTTTAGATAAAGAGTTCGGAACATATCAACTTCTCCAACTTGTAGCTATTCAACATACTTTCAAATAAAAAGTACAGAATTAGAATTAAAGCACAAAAAAAAAAAATGTTAAAACCTGGATAATGTGCAGAAGGGGACAAAGACCCAAAGGAGACCATTCCATCCAACCTTCTCCTGAAGCAACCAAGATTACTTGCTTAGGACCCCCGACCCTATTCACTGAACTACTAGGATGAAGATTCATTAGATAATAGCCCACACATGAGCTTGCTACAACTTAGCACTCACTAAGAAACTTAACTCAGCAATTTCACTTTAGCTATCCCCTCGTGAAATTTCGTGTGTGCCTCACTTTTCAGTTTGGAGCAATCACAAGGTACATTCACTTGAAACATAATGAGTAGTGAGCCTCCTCCTCAATTTGATGGTATTTATAAGATTTCCTAAGTCTTTGGGTCAGTTTTGGAATTAAATGAGCCACCAGCTGAGTTCCCTCTCTCACGTAACATGACCACAATTTTAGGGATTATGCTTCATGCAAGAGCTAGAAAGTGAAATGCTAGTGGTGCAACTTATCAGCGAACACTCATTCAACACTCTCCCTTGGATATGCCTCTCTTCTTTTTAACTATTAAAATAAATAATTCTTTAGTTATCTCTTCTTTTTAACTATTAAAATAAATAATTATTTAGTTAGAGTTAGCGTTGACCAGCTTGGTTATAAAACTTTACAATAAATTAAACATAATGTTTCTATAATAAATATGTATTTTTAATTCTAGGAGTGTTACAATAATAATAATTTAAATGCAATTATGACAAAATAATGTTATAAAATATTAATAATAATAATAATACTATTATTTAAATATAATAATGAGTTGAGAGTGTAATTATGGTTTAATTATTGTTTAACTATGTGACATTAAAACCTTCCCATTTTAAAACTTGGAAAATTATATTTACAATATTTTTTTTAAAGGTCAAAGTTTATGAGAAATTAATATAAAATATTTATATAAATAAAAAATATGAATATTTATTTCTTAATCATTATTATAATAATATTATTATTATAAATATTTATTTAAATGAATAATGTTTTAGATTTATTTAATAGTTATATATTTATAAAATAGTTTATATATACAATATTTTATTTATTTAATATTATAGTTAAAATATATATATATATTTAAATTAACAAAAAATAAATTAGAATTTATGTTTGAACAAAAAGTAAATTATAAATTAAATTAAATTTTAATTTATGTTTTAATTAAAAGAGTTATATATATATATGAATTATCGAATATGTTTTGTTTAATTTTATATATTTATATTATCTTCGTATATTCTCAATAGTTAATATTAATTAATTTGCTGAAGTTTTATAATTATGTCACCATATGCATAGGCATTTAGATATTATCTTAAATTTTGCATTTGTTTGAAGATTAACCTAAGTGTAACAAGTGTATAGCAGATATTCATTTCATGGTCTTGGTGTTTTGTTATAGTTAAAAGCATTTTGATTAAGATTTAGATAATGTTCACTTAAATGGTGGTTAAATAAACTAGACACAATTTGTTTTTCCCTTTTCATATGAGTTTTCTTTTTTTAATAAAAAGTATTTGTTTTGAGTCTATATAACTCAACAATCTTGTCTGAATAATGAATATAAAATGATATATTTTTTCCTTTATTTAATATTTAGTTATGTTTGGTTAGTTGTGCTTCACCCACTACTTTAAGTGCCACTTTAATTGTAACTGTGCTAGTCTATAAGTACTCAACTATCATTCATTTTTTTTAATGGAAAAATATTCATTATATATAATAAAGTAAAATTGGAATTGGAAAACATTCTCATTAATTGCAGAGAGGTATAATTAAGTATAAGATTGCATTCCTTTCATTACAGGGTTGAAGACACAGATCCGTATTGAAGTTGCAGTAGGAGGTTTGAGCTTATCTCCATTGCTGATTCCTTCTATCCAATGGGTAAGAAACAGAGTCAACAGTTAACTTTGCTCCTTACCCATTGGATGAAGGGAATCTGCAATGCAATAGAGATAAGGATGACCGCCTGGAGGATACATTGATTGATTGACCATGACAACCAATTCTCCAACTTAATCCATCAATCTTGTCATATTAAAAATTGATTTATTTATATTTTCTGTGGTTTATTTAGTCTGACTCGTAGCCAATTACTTTTGCGATTGCAGAAGGAAAACAAATGCCGGTTTTGAAATGGTTGTCAGTCAATATGAATATCATTGATGATATTGTAATCCCTTTTATCCATCGGATGGAGTGTCTCTCATGTCACTCTTCTTGGGCTATAGCAGAAATGTCAGTCACGAAGCTGAAGCCCTTCCTACAATCTTGCGCCAAACTCCAAAATCTAATGGATTCATGGTGAAAGCAAGAGTTATCTGTATTAAATATAGTTATACACCCATTAATATTTATTCGGGTGTGGATTGAACATGCGACCCTCAATGTGGAAGATTTCAAGATTATCAAGACTCTTGTAAATGGGGTATGGCACCATGCTATCTTAAATTTATGCCTTATTTGTCAAATTTCCGTTGTTGAGCAGCAAAGCTGGATCTGACACTGTTGAAGAAATGCAGATTAATAGATTAATATTAGAAAACATTCCATTGGACTTAAAATATGTCAATATAATATTATAAAAAACATAACGTATCAAATGCATAAAATTCATTAATACAAGACATGTAAATGAAGGAATATGACCTGCGATGGCACTCACGCAAGTTCTGTTTTTTGAGCTTTCCCTTATGTATGTGGAAGCTCTTGTGACAGTTGCAAGCAATTTCCAATAGTGAAGGTCTAATCGACATTGTCTCTCAAAATATATCTCATCAATGCAAATGCTCCCACTGCGGCTACATGCTCCATCTGTTTATGATGTTTCTGCTCCATCATGGCCCTGTCATACTCTACCGCATAGAGATCTTATCTCTCGGTCACAGCCTCACTAAACAATCCCCGACCTTCTGATTTCTTATTCGTTGAGATATTTCTTACAATAGAATGGACATGATAATGACGGGACGGAAGGTTGATGTTTGCATTAGTTGTCCACGTTGCAAACCATTTAGCAAACCTAACTCTCCTTGTAGCAAACCATTTAGCTAACGGTTTCATTAATTCTCCACTTGTCCATGACTCCATTCACCTATTACTTGAATTTTCAACACGTGGCCAGTATTTGGCCAGTTTTGAGGATGATACTCTTCATCCGTGGCATTAGGATTGATTATACCTGGCTTCTCCACTAGACCTACAGTCGTTACAATTTGTAATCCACTGTACCAACTTTCGTTACAATTTCTCACGGATTGTTGAGGAGGTTGGATATTAATTTTTCATTATAAAACACTAGACATTATATCAGTAAACTTCCACGATAAATAGGTGTTAGACAACGAGGGATAAGAAATCAAACCATTGATTCATAATTTCATGACTAAAGTGAGTTGAGATATGAACGCCTGTATGCAATAGTAATTTAGGTGAGTAGAGACGATAAGTTAGTTAGGGTTATCTAATAACATTGGTTATAACATCAAATTCATTAATGCAAATTATAAACATGAATATATATAGAGGGGTATAGAGGGGTATAGAGGGGGTTTTGAGACAATTTTTGTGTAAATTGTGCTAATTTAATGCAAAAAAAAGTTGTGTATTGTCTTAATTGTTTTTAAGTATGAGTCTTAAATTATTGTTTTAGATGATTGTCTCTATAAAACAATATAAAATAAAATTATTAGTGTTTCTAATATTGTCTCTACTAATGTCTCAATTAATGTTTTTATTATTGTGTTAAATTTTTTGGGAATTATCCCAACTAATGTTTTTAGATGAGTATCTTGACAATAATGTTTTTGGACCAGTATCTTGACAATAATGTTTTTGGACTAGTATCTTGACAATATCAAAGTACAATGGTATCCAACCACTAACTTCATGCTTCTAACGTAGTTGCTCTTCCATTGAGCTAACACTCTTTATAGAATTAAGAAATTAAAAAAAAAATCCCTCTTCAAGTTCCAAAAAAGACATCAATTAAAAGTACAATATGATTTAATCCATGTTGTAAATACTATAACTTGGACTAGGAAAATGCATTTACAAATAATGTTGTTAATTGTTTATATTTGTAAATAAGCATCTTATTTTCTGGAAGGTAGTGAGGGTGGCAATTGTGACCTGGATGATGGAATGGTACATAGTAAAGATTCCAAAGGACCCACAATCGTGTATGCCCCCTTCAATGGATGAATTTTAAGTTGTTATGCAACTTAGGATCTTTGTGTTTGCGATCTCTTCACATGTGCTTTAGGTTTCGCAACACCAAATCCTATTATTATGCTAATTAACGGAAAAGGTGACTCCCTAGGAGTTCTTATCAACGGTGGTCAAGTTCTTGAAACAAAAAAAACTTATTGGGAGTGAAAATCATCCTTCAAATTGCTAAACATGCATGATAAATAAAATATATATTGTTATTAAACTTATTTTAAATAAAATAATAATAAAATTATTTAGAGAAATCTTCTTAAACATTGCCCCTTTTATATATCCACTCTTAATAGTGAGAGTGAAACTAATAATGTGGAGGCACATGGTCTAGTAAAACCAAAAGTAAACGAGAGATTGAAAAATAAAAAAACAATTCAAAGTTCCTACCAAAAATTGAATGTTAAGTGAGGCCATTCATTTGAGATCCGGTAGTTGAGATGGGGCCTAACTACAATAAGAACATAGGTTGAAACCCTGGGGCATTTACTCTTAATCATATGAATCTATTGGCATGACAGACCCACATTAAAGTTGGTTTACCATTATAATGTCAATTTGGGCTCATAACTCCTGAAAATAAAATAAATAATGTTTAAACTTTACCCTTACCAAAACAAAAATACCTCCTAAAAATAAAATAAAGTGGTTAAACTTTACCTTTACCATAACAAAAATTGCATGATAAGCGAACCATCTAAGCAAGTTGGTCCAGGCACCGGAATCAAAATGCAAAGGGTGTGGTGGATGGAAAAAGTTGAACATAGATCAAATAGAAATAAGGTAAGGCTCAATGAACCTAAAATAAAGTGCAGGTTGCAGGTTGGGGCACTGAATAGTTATATAAATCAACATTGCATAAACAAATTAAACCATTTTAGTGTTATAAATATTCAGTAAAATTCAATGAAATCCACAATAAAGTGTCAATAAAATGAACATGTTAATATTGATTATTTAAATATCGCACTTGAAGTTAATGGGAATATAGAAAATAAACTAGAAAAGGTATGTGCAAAAATTGCTAAAACAAAAACACCAATAATTCCATGAAATTAATATGAAACAAAAATACAACACCCATAATGCCATGAAATTAATATGAAAGAAAAATACAAAGCCAAAACCTCATTGGATATTACTTGTCACTTCAACAATAAAGGACAACAAATAAAGTCTAAAGGGCTATAATATTATATAATTGCAATAAGAGTAAGAAGTTTATGCCCTCTACTAGTCTCTTTATGAATAGGAGAGATTGTCTATGACAAGGGTGAATGGTATATAGAGGAGGATAGACTATATAGAATGTGAAAATATATGGATGTAGATGTAACCCTCAGAAATTGAGGTTTATTATATAAACAAAATATCGTATCATAAAAAGAAGTACACAGACTCGAAAATGACTTGATTACAAGATTAATTCTAGTACAACATGAATATTGAATCTATTAGCAGGAACATAAAAATACCAAATTTGTATCATAAATTGGTAATAACATTCATAACAAACAAATCCCATGGGGTTAGAGCAATTGGTGATGAGTAATTGAGAGTGAAGTTTTATATGGAAGGTCACTAATTCAAATCTCCTATAAATACTTACAAAAAAATGAGTCAAAATAAACAATATTATCAAGAGCATGACACTATGATACATGAAAAGTGGGCTATCATAAATTGCTCACCTCTTATAAGCCACTTCATACAAAACAAATTGTGACAATAGAGTAAGGCATATTGATATGTGAAATTCTAAAAAATTGTTTCTATCGAATCCATTGTGATTCCTCTTCTCATTTATTAAATTATAAAAGAAAGATCAAAGTTGTGAGGAGATTTTAAGATACATTAGGTGAACCATGTAGACAAAAATCATAAGTTAAGTTATTAGATGTGGTGTATTTTAAAGTTTAAAAGGGTAACTCTAGATTTCCATGGATGCAATCAAATTCAACATGATTAATTTTGTTTAACTCCTCTCACCATTTCGCCTTGACACAGTGCATTCAAAAGCACGAGGAGATTGCCAGAATGGGTAGATGAAAAAATAAATGCCTTTGAATACAAAAAAATTCAAAGTGCCATAGTTGAAGGTTTAAGTGCAAAAACATAAAAATTTAAATGCATGCATAGGAACTTTTTGTAGTTGAAATCTACACCCTTACCAACTAAAATCCAATGATTGAAGGATGAAAAATGTGAATGGAAGGTTAGACACTCTCTTTTGGTGTAATTGACACCCTCTCTTGCTGGGGTCAAATGATTGAAGTAGTGAATACATGGGAAGTGGGTTTTACGCCCTCATCAGCAAAATGAATTCCTAAAAGGCCAAAAAGTTGCAATTATTCAAAATATGATCAATATACATTGAAGTGAACTAGAAAGATGAAAACTAAAGAAATTATATCAACAAGTCAGTAATCGAATATCACAAATCAATGGTATTGTAAACATTGTCATATCAACACAATTGATGCAAGAGCATCATGGCATGCAAGCAATGTGATGAGTTGGTCACATGCTATGGAATATTTTTTGGTTTGTTTTTTTTGATGAGTCATAGTTTGTGAGCGGCGGTAGGAATTATGGCGAATCATGACTCCCTACATGGAGATCAAGTCGTAGGTTGTTTGTTTGTGACACAGACATTTTCATCATGCTTTGTAGTTGTTTATTTTTGGTTGCAGGACCACTCAGTGTAGGAGTTACAATTTAGCTTAAATAGGCAGTTTAGAGAAGTATGCAGGGGTATGTTATTCAATTCTGTTCTTCAGGGTTAAAATCCCATTTGCAGAGAGACAGACATACTTGCATCTGGTTCCGCTTGTAAATATTTTAATAGACTAAAGAAGGAGAGTCGAGCTGTGTGTGTGTGTGTGTGTGTTTTCTTAATAGTAAGAGTAGCTATGTGTTTGCAGTGTTGTTACCCTCTATACATTTACTGTTTGAGATGTGTGTCTGTGTGGAGCCAACTTTTGTGGTTTTCTGAACATTTGTGTATTTCTATGAAATTATTGATTCAACGGTTAAATTGTTGCTTGAATGGATGAAATAGGTCATATATGCATGCATAGAAGGGTTAGGATAATTAATCTTAGAGATTACATGCTGGATTGATCGATTCCATGATCAATCGATGCAACACGCAGATTTTCTGACATTAACAAGTTCTGGAGAGAATGAATGGCAGGGATTGAGTCCGTAGCCAGAGATTGGACGGTCGAGGAGAGATCCGCAATGGAAGTTGTGAAGGAGATAATGGATCTACAAAGATGTGGGAGATCTGCATCAAAGAATAGATCGATGGTCATGGAGAAGGCTGCAAATATCTGACGGCTGAGAAACGTTGTGGAAGGAAAGTTGCGGGGGAGCAACTTTGGAGAGTTGACATCCCACATCTCGACTCCTGCAACCCGCTTGAGGAAATCCTATTGCAGAAACAGTGCTTCAGGAAGGCTTGTTGCAAAAACAGAGTTGCGGAAAGGTGGTTGTGGAAATAGTGTTACGAGAAGGCCTATTGCGGAAACTCTGTTGTGAAAATAGAGTTGCGGAAAAACCTATTGCAGGAACAAGTGATTTTTAGGGAAGAATTCAGTCGTTGCCTAAATTTGGAAATCCTGCTAAGTGTAGGAGCCACCAAATATTGGAGGTGCTGGTTGGGCTGGCTGTGGTTGACCCTGCCTACACCATTTTTGGTATCAAAACAAGTGAAAAATGATTTGCACACTATGGAGAGGAATCTTGCAATATTAATTTGCAAGTTAAGGGCATAGTGTTGATTTCTTAACATAGGAGTTACGAAGGAAACTGTGGTATGGGAACCATCACAACAGAGTGCTATAGGAAATGAATGTAAATGTCAAGCCTATAGAGAGCATAGGAACTTCTCAAAGGTTTTGTGTGAGAACTAGGAAATGCCAATAGGTCAAGTAGGAGGAATCCTTATGAGGTATTGAAAGGGTAGGCTTGTTTGCAGTTCATAATGAGTGTGGGAAAGCTCATGGAGGAGGTATGGAAGGTGGCTACTGAAAGTCATCTAAAGGGTTCAAAAGGAAGCCACCATAGAACAAGGGAAGATGCCAGAGCAAGTGGTGTCAAGAGGATGAGTCAAAGAAGCTTTGATAGAGAGGTTACTAAGCTAAAGAAGAGGCTTAGTAGAGTGACCAAACTGTTGCATGAGGAAGCTATAGGAGGTCAGTGTTATGAATGGAAGTTGAAGAGGAGGGTGCAATGCCCTGTAAAGTGGTTATGTGCTAGGAATCTCAAGCACAAATGTAGTGTTTGGGTTAAGAAAGAGGAAAGGCTCAGGGTAGTTGAGCATGAGGAAGAAGTTCACATGATGTGTGAACCTAAGCAAGGTGTATACCTTGAAGAAGAGAAAGAAGATGCTGATATAGGGTTTGCTAACAAGCTCATAAATAAAGAAAATAGTTCATATCAGTATGAGAAGGAAGAAGGGGATGTTGACGTGATATGTTTTGAAGATCTTAAAGACTGTTTTGTAGAAATAAATCAATATGGAATGTTGGAGGAAAAGGCATTAGTGGAGGCTGAAGAGCCTTATGAATTTGATGCTAATAATTTTTGTTTAATTGTAGGTTGCACAGTTGGAACATAGGGACAATTACTAAATATTTTCCAACAGTTTAAAAAGGATGAAGATGAGGGAAAAACTATGGACATATGGAATTTCTATGTTTTACATATCTATTTGTTGATTTTATTGCAGGTATTATGCAAGTGGATAGATGGAATGGTGGATGAGGAAGAAGAGTTTCTTGGTGGCAATCAAATTTCCTTTCATTGGCTAAATGAAATTATAGAGGAAGAAGTTGTCTTGAGGAGAAGCATGGCAATTCAAAATAGAGATGAAGATAGTGAGAGAAATGACAGTGAACATGTTGTACAACATAGGCCAAAAGCTTTGGAAGTTCTTTATACTTCTAGGTGAATGAAAGTTGCAGTGGAGAAGGGCATCCAGACAAAGATGTTTCAGCAAAGAAGTAGACTGGATGAGGATATAGATGAGTTATGGAATCTCATGCAGAGATGTAAGAGGAACAATGATAGTGAGGTTCAAATAGTCTTTTGGATGACTATGGAAGATTGTGAAGATCATTGTAGAGTTGATGATCAATAGTAATTACAAAGAAAGATGTGGGATCCAGGAGTTCTGAAGATTAAAATTACATGAACAAGAGGTCATGGTTTCTTTTGGAAATCATGAGGATGGTGATGTCAAGTGAAAGGTGAACATGACTATTTTGTGGCATTAGAACGTGTACCAGAAATTTGTTGCTGGTAAAGTGTTGAAAAGTATGGTTGAAGGGGTTGCTCGAGATGAGAACACTGCTCAAACTTACACTTTGAGTATCTACTGCAAGCTTACAGAAAAGTAATAGAAAGGGAGCTCATGGACGGGAACCATGAATATTTTCAAGTTGGGGGTCTGATGCAAAAGCATCGTGGCATGCCAGCAATGTGACGAGTTGGTCACATGCTGTGGCATATTTTTTTGTTTATGTATTTTGATGAGTCATAGATTCTTAGTAGCTATAGGAATTATGGCGAATCATGACTCCTTACATGGAGATCAAGCCATAGGTTGTTTGTTTTTTACAGAGACATTTTCACCATGCTCTGTAGTTGTTTATTTTCGGTTGCAGGACCACTTAGTGTAGGAGTTACAGTTTAGCTTAAATATGTAGTTTAGATAAGTGTGAAGGGTCATGTTCTTCAGTTCTATTCTTCAGGGTTAGAATCCCATTTGCAGAGAGATGGAAAAACCTGTGTCGCATTTCGCTTGTAAATATTTTAATAGACTGAAGAAGGAGAGTCAAGATGTGTGCATGTGTGTTTGCTTCATAGGAAGAGTAGTGATGTGTTTGCAGTGTTGTTAGCCTCTATGTATTTACTATTTTATCCATGTCTCTGTGCGAGGCCGACTTCAAAGGTTTTCTAAACATTTGTCTATTTCTATGAAATTATTAATTCGAGGGTTAAATTGTTTCTTGAATGGATGAAATAGGTGATAGATGCATGCATAGAAGGGTTGGGCTAATTAATATTAGAGATTGCTATTAGATTTTTATCATTTGAGCTAGCATTATGATCTTAGGATATTTAACTGAGAGAATAACATGCACAACAATAAACAGAAGAGACAAGAGACACTAATAATTTTCCTTGGGGAAACCATAAAGGAGAAAACCTCGCAAATTCCTCAGAGATAGAATCAACACCAAAAGTAAAAACCAAATAACATAAACATGATCTCTTGATAGCAACAGTCTCTCTCTTGTCCCAGCAACTTCTGTCTCACTCATGCACCCCAATGAGTGAGTGTGTGTGTGATAAATAGAGAGGCTCACTCTTTATTTATATTCTTTCATTCACTTAATGTCCACTCCAACATGTCAGCCTGAATTATCAATTACTTACTAGAGCCAACATCTCTAGGAGAGTCTAATAACCCTAGTGCCCCACAACTTGTGGGGACTTTGTCCCTTCGACCAAAAAGGAGGGTTATCCTTAACACAATGGTTGGGACTATCGCCCCAACTTACAATAAATCACCTAGGACCGACTTCTCTAAGATAGTCTAATAACCCTAGGGCCCCACAACTGCGGGGACTTTAACCCTTGAACAATAGGAAGGTTACCCAAAATGACTTGACATGACTTTCTCACATTATAGAAACTCCCGATCAGAACATCGGGGCATGAAATGACTCATTTACATTAAAAAAACTTCCTGGAATACATAAGATATACAAGTGAATACATTCCAAAGTTACAATTACATCAATAATTGCACGCTGGATTGATCGATTCGATAATCAATCGACGCAGGGCATAGATTTTATGCCATTAACAAGTTGTGTAGAGAATGAACAAGGAGGATTGAGTCCACAGACAGAGATCAGACAGTCCAGGAGAGATCTGCAATGGAAGTTGTGAAGGCAATAATGGATCTACAAAGATCTAGGAGATCTGCATCAAAGAATAGATCAACGGTCGTGGAGAAGTCCACAAAGGTTTGGTGGTTGAGAAAAGTTGCGAGGGAGAAACTTTGGAAAGTTGACATCCCACATCTCATATCCCGCAACCCACTTGAGGAAATCCTATTGTGGAAACAGAGTTGTGGGAAGGAATGTTGCAAAAACTCTCTTGTGGAAACAGAGTCGTAGAAAGGTGGTTGTAGAAATAGTGTTGTGGGAAGGCCTGTTATGAAAAATCTGTTGCGAAAAGGGAGTTGTGGAAAACCCTATTGTGGAAACAGAGTTGCAGGGAGGTGATTTTTAGGGCGAAATTTGGCCGTTGCATAAATTTGGAAATCCTACTAAGTGTAGGAGCCACCATATCCTGGAGGTGTGGGTTGGGTTGGTTGTAGTTGATCCCTCCACTTGTTGGGTTGGCTATGGTTGATCCCGCCTACACCAACAATGCATAGCTAGCTGATAATTTGGTACACAAATATATTGTAATATCGGTGCAATATAAGGAAACTCATTGTTTGGCGCAACCGCATAAGGAAAAGAGACCTTCAAAGAAATTTATTCATAGAGAAAACTAAAATGCCTCAAACAATTACTACATGTGTAGATAAAACTATCTTTCCAAGCACAACAAGGAACTAGCTAAAATATCGGAGTAGGTAAAGCAGGCAATAGTAAAAAAACATGACTGACAACCTTAACCTACTAGATCGCATTTTATCATGGAAAACATAATCCTAACGTACCACTTTAGACTTGCTATAATAAAATGATGTCTATTCTTTGAACACAAAGCAAAGCAAAGAACTTTCACTAAGAAAAGAAGACAAGAAACATTACCACTTGCAAATGTAGGCATCCAAATATTTAGTTTGTCATTTTCCTTCCTTTATGCTAATGAATGATGCAAGAGAGGCATCACACTTTCATGTCTCTCCAAACCTACAAACATATGGATACTATACCCAGGATAGCCTAATGTATACCTAGAAAGTTGTTCTTTTTCCAACATACCTAAAAGTGGTTCCATTTCCCTTTCTGAGAAGATGAGGTCTAGGCATTTCCCCCAAATCCATTTAAATCACATAGAGGATGTGGTTGTTTCCATGTTTGATCCATAATTCCTATTTGGATAAATGGGGCACCTCATTGTTGTTTTAAATGATTTTCCTCTACATGAGAAGGCTTCAGCTACCAGAACACAAATTGTTCATGATCCTTAGATGGAAACAATGGTGATCTTTTTTGTGTTGAAGAAAACTAATAATTATGTAAGCTTTCATGCACTAATGACCTTTTATGGGTTCAAAATTCTTGTATTTATACATGATTCTCAAACTACCAAGGACTATATATCAAATAAGATTGAATTATATCCAACCTTTAAGACTGTGTTTATGCTGTGCGAAAGGCATGGGAGTGTTGCTCCTTCCTTAGCAACACTAAAAAATTTACGCACAACTCAAAATAACACTTACAGGCAATGTACATTTTTCCTGTAACTCACTAATAGAGCTCAAAAAATCAACCGAGCACGTACGGGATTGTTGCAGCTTGGCTGCTACAACTTACAATGTCCTTCGAATGATGTTGCAGCTAGCTATTACAACTCACATCAATTAAAAGGATTATTTCCACTAGTTATGACTACTAACAGTCACTCGCAACTCACTCGTAGCTCTGTTATAGCTGACCTTTTAACAAGTCACAGATGACCCCTGCGTCCATAAACTTAACGTAAATATTCTATTGAATTAATAATCAACATTCACATCAAATAAACTATGTCTCCTTCATCTGCTACTATAGACCAACATAAAAAATAAAAACTGAGTTATGTAACTAAAAACACAGAGTAAACACAAAATTACATAGGAAAAATTTCAGAGTTTCAACTATGTTTCAATTACTCTCTTCTATACATTTTCAGTGTGCTAAATATGATTTCCAAACTACATATATATAATATTTTGGCTAAGTCGGTCATTAAATACTAACTGACCCTTCTCTATACAAAAACGGAATTCTCTATAAATGCTCTGTTACAGTCTGATAGGAAAACCATGACGCCTCTTCATGATTTATAATTTTAATGTCTGTCAGAATTTAATTAATTTTGTGCCCTTTCATGAGCTGCAACATGAATGGTGAACGTTGCTTCAACATTTGATCGACTAAAACAGGTCAATGAATGGCTCTTCAAAAATTGGCTTTTCAAAAACAATGTAATTCTCTGCCCCGATAATTATTTCATAAGTTGTGACAGGGGATGCAACTACTTCTTTAGAAATTGATGTGGTGTGTTGTCCCTTTGAAACCTTGACAACATGACAAGATCAAAGTAGTGTGGTGGTGCTGCAACTCTTCAGGATTGTGGCGGCCACAAATCTGGGCAGTGAATGACTTTTCAGAACTATGGCATTTAGCGATCTAAACAGCATTACCTCTTCAAGATTTCAGTAGGAAATCGATCTCAACGGTGGAGTAATTAACCAATTCCAAAATTCCCCCTCTTAATTACTACACCCAAAATACATCAAACACAAACAACTACAGTTTTTACAGAACATCATTCCAACTATAATGCCTGATGTTGTAAGTCTCATCAAGGCTTACATCTGTATCAAAACAAATTCAAACATTTGTTCACATTCTTTCTTGGAACATACTAGTGCATCTTTTATGTTTCTTTTGACTCCAAAATTTGAAATATGTAAACTTTGTTTTCTGTTTTATCTTCATCTTTACCTTGATCTTCTTCAGCTCTTGCATCATTTGTGGCTTCAGCTATTTCTTCATCTTGACTTTACATCTTAATAATATGAACTCATTTTGCTCAACAACTCCAAAATAGTTATTCTCCTCATATAATATTTCATCATTTATTTCAGCATCAAGACCATTGCATTCAACCCTCTTGGACTTTTCAAACCAATCAATAATCATAATTTCAAGTGCATCATTCTCAGCTTTGGTTTCATCTTTACTTGGCTTAGAATGCCAAACTTTATACCAAAAATACTTTTGATTCTTCATCTTCACTTTCTTGTTTACCATCAATGTTTTCTTTCATTCCACAAATCCATTATGTTCAACTTCAACTACAAAACATTCTTTAATTTTCTTATCATCATTCAAATTTTCAACATCCTTTATCCCAAGGACTTCAATCCAAATCTTTTCTTCTGAATACTGTAATGTGGGCATACAAAGATCCCACAAGCTATCTTTGAATTTACTAAGAGTAATTAGTTCAATGCAATCTTGTTGACACATTAATTGATAATAATGTCCAATTTCTTCATGACTCCATGACATGAAGATCTTTTCAACTGATTCTTCAGTCAATTCATCTTTGGTGTAATTTTCTTCTTTCGAATCGAACTCATCATTTCCAATATCATATTCAGTGGATTATTCTTCATCTTTGATTGGATTCTCACCTGCACATTCAAACATTTTGTCAATATTATATAAATTATCATACTGTGAACCATATTGGTTCGTTTCATTTTTTTATTTTCTGAGACCTGTCACTATCTCTTCATTCAAATATGCCTCTGTTGCTGCAACAAGGTAATCAACTTTCTTCATTTCTTCTTCCACAAAAATACTATCATATTTATCATCATATCTTGGATTTTCAAGCTATTCTTCCAAAAAATTCAATTGTTCATCAAGAACATCATTCCTTATTTAAGTTGCTCTGTCTACAACAAAACATACAACATTTTGAGTGTTATCATTATGCAACTCTATTCCTATCACTACTTCTGCAATTACTGAATCATCAACATTTTCAGCATCATTATATATTACTTTTTATTTCACTTTATCTATTTCATTTGCTGCAACTTCTGTGCAATCTTCAACAATCTTATCAAATTCTTCAACAAAATTAAAATCATCAATATTTTCAAAAAACTCATAAATAGGTTCAAGCACTTCAACACAGTGCACTTTATCTTTCTTAGCTTTTTATGTCACTTCACATACTGTTGATATGGAAGTATTCACCCTATCATCATGATCATCATTGACCATTACTTCTTCATGGAAAATTTCACAAATATTGGCTTCTTCATTAGCACCTTCTTCATTCCTGTCATCAGCAATAGATATCATTGGAATATTCAAAGAACAAACTACTACACTGGCACTTGCTTCACCTTCAATATTTGACTTATAACCCAATACATCATCATTTTCTTTCTTTGTACCTGCACAATCACTAACAAACAAATTATTAGCAAAAATCTTGTTCCTTTTTCTGTCCTTATCTGCACCATTCAATATCTCTACAGATTCTTTTTCAAAAATATCACCAACACTTTTTCTATCATCAGATACACCATTTTCATGAGTGTATTTTTCACACAAAGCTTTATCATCTTCCTTATGCGCACCAAATGGGTGAATGAAACACTTTTAACATCAATATAGCATTATTAGGATCTTTAACTGAGAGAATAACAAGCACATCAATCAAACACAAGAAACAAAGAACACCGTGTTTTTCCTCGGGGAAACCATAAATGGAGAGAACCCCACAACTTTCTCAGAGATAGAATCAGCACCAAAATAGAAAATCCCAAAATAGTAAGATGATCTCTCGACAGCAATAACCTCTTTCATCGTAGCCCCAGTGTCTTCTCCTTCCTCAGCTATGCGCTACAACTAAGTGTAAGTGAGTGTGTATCAAATAGAGAGGCTAGCTCTCTATTTATACTAATTCCCGACTTGACTAAACCCAACTAGGGCCGACTTCACTAGGTGAGTCTAATAACCCTAGTGCCCCGAATCTGTGGGGACTTTAACCCTTGATCAATAGGAGGGTTACCCACAATGACTTGACATGACTTGTTTACATTATAGATCCTCCCGATCGGAACATCGAGGCATGACATGACTCAATTACATTATAGACACATCCTGGAATAAACATCGGGGTACAAGACATAAGATACATAGGTGAATACATTCTGAAGTTACAAATACATCAACACTACCTCTTAACTAGGAAGGTATTCTTTCTACACAATTTTCAGCACTGGTCTTCTTCTCTGTATCGACTGGATCATCTCGTCATCTTCATCTTCAAGTCTTATTTGTCTTCAAGTCTTCTTTGTCTTCTTTGTCTTCTTCATCTTCTTTGTCTTCTTCTAAGTCATCTTCTTCTTCAAGTCTTCTTCATCACAGGATCTGGATCATCATGACTACTGGATCATCACTACTGGATCATCATCAAGTGTAGATCATCATCACATGCTATCTTAGAATGGTGCTATCTCAATTCTTCTCATCAAAGGAAGTTCTACAGAGACAACCCTTTTTCATGCTGGTTGTAGGCCTACCATTCATATAGGTCTTTAGCACTTATATCTGACCCTAAGCCAAAAAGGCCCACCCAGCTCTTACATCTAACCTCATCTTGTCAAAAATGCATGCCCAACACTCACATCTGACCTCATCTTGTCAGAAAGGCCTAGCACTCATATCTGACCATGTGTAAACACATCGCGCCAAAATGACTCAGCACTTACATCCGAACTCATCTTGTCAGAAAGGATTTGCACTTACATCTAACCCCATCTTGTTAGAAAGGCACAACACTCACATCTAACCATGTGTAAACACATCACGCCAGAATGGCTCAGCACTTATATCCGACCTTGTCTTGTCAGAAAGGCTCTACACTTACATTCGACCATGTGTAAACACATCACATCGAAAGGGCTCTCAGTCCCATACTGAGGATTCCTGGTAACTGACCAGGTGCCTCCATTCTCTCAGAGAATGGAATCAGCCCTTATATCTAATCAAGTGGCATACATTCCTCAATCACATGAGAATTTCCATGCGCTCACATCTAATCATGTAAGACTACATCCTATAGTCATATCAGAACGACCCTCAGTCCCAAACTGAGTATTCCTAGTATTTGACCAAGTGCCTCCATTCCAAGAATGGAATTCAGCCCTTACATCTGATCATGTAGGAACCAATCCTACAGTCACATTAGAATGGCTCAGCACTCACATCTGACATGGAAGGAACCAAATCCTCTCACCATGATAGAATGGCTCATCCCTTACATCTGACCATGGAAGGAACTTAATCCTCTCCCATGTCAGAATGGCTCTAGGTCTCATCATTTCCCTTTGGAGGGAACCTCGATCTGGAGAACACCAAGCTTCTCCCTGAAGTACTCAAACTTCACTCTAGATAATGGCTTCGTCAATACATCAGCTATCTATTCCTCCGTTGCAACATACTGGAGCTTCAATGCTCCTCTCTGCACCATATCCCTAATATAGTGATACTTGATCTTGATATTCTTCGACTTGTCATGGAACACTGGGCTCTCTAAAAACTTCACACAACTCTGGTTGTTACAATATATACAAGTAGCATCCATCTGGAGATCAAATAAATCAAACAATAGCTTCCTCAGCCATACTACCTCACAACTAGCTGAACAAGCTGCAACATACTCTGCTTCAACTGTACTCAGTGCCACACATGATTGGTTGCTCCTAAACTAGGAGATCACACCTGATCCCATACTAAAGCAACATCCTGAAGTGCTCTTCTTATCGATGGAACTACCTTCCCAATCTAAATCAACATAACCCTCTAGGTTAATCTTCTGATTCACCTCGTACTTGAGCCCATAATCAACTACACCTTTCAAGTACCTCAGAATATGCTTTGCAGCAATCAAGTGAACATGTCTCAGATCTGCTAAGAACTAGCTCAAGGTGTTCACAACAAAGCAAATATCTCGTATCGTGTTAGGTACATCAAGGACTCAATCATCCGATGATACATCATGGCATCAATTGCTTCTGATGAAGCATCACTCAATAGCTTCAGGTTCGATGCCATAGGTGTGGTTATGGCCTTGCAGTCCATCATCCTGAATCTATTCAGAATATCTACTACATACTTCCCTTGTCAAAGGAAGATTCCATCCACATTCTACCACACCTCCATGCCTAAGAAATAGTGCATCATGCCCAAGTCTTTCATTTCAAACTCAGCAGCAAGTTTCCTCCTCGTATCAGCAATCAACCTATCCATACCTATTACAAATAGATCATCCACGTACAATAGGAGTATCACTGGGTTGCCATCTTCAACCTTGTAGTAAAGGTTGGAATATGCTTTACTCTTGGTAAAGCCCAAACTGGATAGGAAACCATCAATTCTTCCGTACCATGTCCTGGGTTCCTGTTTCAAAACATACAGGGATTTCTTCAATATACACACATGAGACTCCCTGTCATGTGTCTCAAAACCGAGTGGCTATTCCACATACACTTCCTCTTCTACTACACCATTCAAGAAAGCAGTCTCGACATCCATCTGGTGTATCTTCCAGTTCATCACTGCAGATGGAGCAAGTATTGATCTGATGGAAGTGTATCTGGCTACAGGTGCAAAGGTTTCTTCATAATCTATTCCTTCTTTCTAAGAGAAACCACAAGCCATGAATCTAGATTTATATTTCTCGATGCTGCCATCTGCAGCATGCTTGATCTTGTAGATCCATTTGGAAGTTACAATGGACTTCCCTTTTGGTCTTGGCACAACATCCCAAACATCATTCTTCATGATCGATTGATACTCTTTGATCATAGAATCCTTCCATTCTTTTCGTTCTGTTGCTTCTTCATAGTTGGAAGGTTCTTTATCAATAATGTCACATAGTAAGGCTACATAACTAGAGCAAGATCTAGTTCTCTTTATTCCTCTGGGTGTTTCTTCTGAAGCTCGATATCTTTCTACAGCTTGGATAATTTCACGTAAGCAAGCAAGTTTCCTCTTATGAGGATTCTTATCCAGAGGTGCATCTACAGGTTCTTTAGGTTCTTCTAATTCTTGATCTTCTTCTTGAATTTCTTTGTTCATGACTGTATCATGACATCTGGGTTCTCTTGTTTCTTCAGGTTCTTCAGCTGGTGTCTTCCTAGATTTGATGTAGGCTAAATCTTCGTCAAATGTTACATCTCTGCTAATGTCAATATTCTTGAACCCTGGGAAGTATATTCTATAATCCTTTGAGCTTTTAGAGTATCCCACAAATATACCTTTCTTTATTGAAGGATCTAACTTCGTCCTCTTTTCTTTCAGAATGTGTATATACACAGGACAGCTGAATATTCTGAGATGGCTGACTTCTGGTTTCTTGCTGGAGAAGACTTCTTCAGGAGTATTGTTCTCGAGTACTCTGTGTCGAGTACGATTCTGTACATACACTGCTATTCTAGCAGCTTCTTCCCAAAGATGCATAGGAAGATCTTGATCATGAAGCATTACTCTTGTAGCTTCCATGATATTTCTATTCTTCCTTTCTACAATCCCATTCTGTTGTGGATTATATGGAGTGAATTCATTTGATGTGAATTCTCCACCATTATCTGATCCAAAAGTCTTGATCTTATTTTCAGTGTGGTTCTCGATCAAGGCTTTGAATTCCTTGAACTTGCTAAATACTTCATCTTTGTTCTTCATGAAGTAGATCCATGTCTTCCTAGAAAAATCATCAATAAAAGAAACATAGTATGCATACCTGCTTAATGAACTGGATGACATTGGACCGCATACATCGGAGTGGATGATTTACAAGATTCATTTTGCCTTGCTCTAGCTACTTGGAAATGTCTTCTTTGTGTTCTTTCCTTTCGCACATCCTTTGCATACACCTTCATGTTTTGTCTGCATTTCTGGAAGACCTTCAATAGCTTTGGTTGCAAGTGGTAGTGCTCTGTAATGCACATGTGCAAGCCTTCTATGCCAAAGCTCATTTGGTTCTACTGAGTCATGAACCAAATCTTGTTCTGGTTGGCCCTTCAATTTGTATAGTCCTCCTTCTTGTTCCCCAATCACTACTGCATCATCAAAAGACTTTCTGTTTGTCCACATGAGGACTTGGCCATCTTCTCTTCTCGAGCTACTATCTAAGCTTCTTCTTGAAAGCATTCTTCCCATAGTCTACTGAACTTAACTAACTTCTTTCTGGAACAGATCCCTTGAATGAAAGAGTCCCATGTCCTAAGGAGACCATTCAAGGTGGTCATTACAATCTCTACATTCTCCACTTCTTCATCTACTGCTTCCAATTGTTCCTTGATCTGAGAAACCCTTGTAAAGTAAGACTGGATGGTTTCTGCATTCTGGATCTTCACATTCTTCAACTGGTTCCTCAAGGTCATCTTCCAGTTTATGTTCTTTCCTTCAAATAATTTGGTTAGGGAATCAAACATAGCTTTAGGTGTCTTTAGGGAGGACATATGTGGTATGAGGTGATCCTTGATTGAATCGGCAATGATCCTGTTTTCCATAACCAACTTCTTCTTGTGTAAGGCCTTAGCCTCATCTCCCTTTGGAATTGAAACCTCCTCATTGATGTAGGAGTCCAACTCATTTTCTTCCAGGACCAGGGAGATCCTATACTTCCAGGCTCAGAAGTTATCAACTCCCTCAAGTTTTTCATCAAGCTTGGTATGATGAGACATCTTAACTGAGAATATCAAATGGAAATACAAAAGATTTAGATCTTACCAGGTCAAGATGTCAGATATGAATTTGGAGCTAAAATTTTGCAGTGCTAGTTTAGGAGTAGATTAGGGTTTTGCTTTTCTAGAGTTTTGTCCAACCAAATGCTTTTATTTTAATCCCTAACTTCTATTTTTGGGAGGAGATCAATCCAGGCCCGGGCTCACTGAAAAATTCCACTTCTGTGAAAAGCCCTAATTTTCGGCAGTAGTGTCGGGTCCAAAACTGAAAAACCTCAGAATTGGATTCTGCTTCAACAGAAAGATGCACCCTAGGGAGGAGAGTTATTCCAATCTTCTTTTGATAAAAATTTGTGGAGAGAGATCCAAAAAATACGAAACCCTAGTTCTCGCAGCTGCACAGTGCCTTCTTCTCAGCTTAGCTTTGATACCATGTTAGATTTTTACCATTAAGCTAGCATTATCAAGATCTTTAACTGAGAGAATGACAAGCACAACAATCAAACACAAGAAACATAGAACACAGTGTTTTTCCTTGGGGAAACCATAAATGGAGAAAACCCTGCAGCTTCCTCAGAGATAGAATCAACACGAAAATAGAAAAAACCAAAATAGTAAGATGATCTCCCGACAGTAGTAACCTCTTTCTTCCTATCCCAAATGTCTTCTCCTTCCTCAGCTATGCACTACGACTGAGTGTGAATGAGTGTGTATCAAATAGATAGGCTAGCTCTCTATTTATACTAATTCCTGAATTGACTAAACCCAACTAGGGCCAACTTTACTAGGTGAGTCTAATAACCCTAGTGCCCCGGAACTGTGGGGACTTAACCCTTGATCAATAGGAGGGTTACCCACAATGACCTGACATGACTTGTTTTATTATAGATCCTCTCGATCGGAACATTGGGGCATGACGTGACTCAATTACATTACAGACACATCTCAGAATAAACATCAGGGTACAAGACATAAGATACATACGTGAATACATTCCAAAGTTACAAAAACATCAACAAACTACTGTAGTTTATTTCAAGCCCATCTTTGTCTTTGACTTCTACAACATCTTTAGTGATTTCTACACAGTCATCACATTCAATACATGATTTAAATATCTTCATGGACGTGTCCTTCAAGGACTCTTCTTGCACAAATACTTATTTTTTGTCTTCACACTTGAGAAATGTATCATCTTCATCAACATTCTACATGTTAACAATTCCATCATTTTCATAATTTACTTCAACGACATCCAAATTTGAAACGACATCAACATCTTTATCAATGGAAATTTCAACTTCTTCAAATTCTGTTGCTGTTATATAACATACAACAGCCTCATTTTCACCTTTAGTTTCAACATCATTTTAATCATTTGATATATCAACACAATTGCAATATTTACAAATAATTTTACTATCTTCTGTTGCTTCTGCAAATTTGTCTACCAAAATGTAACAGGCTATTGTAGAGCCCCTACCAGGTCTCTCTTATGATTTATTTACAGTCAAGAATTTAACTATATATATATACATATACAGTTTTGATAATCAAAAGGCTGTTTGATCTATTCTAACAATTTACTGTTTTCACAACATATAAACCTTTAATAATTAAATAAACAGAATTGCCATATAACTGCGGGAAAATACCTGTAGATAGCTAGTAGATCCACCGTTGTTGATGACCTTGCTTGCCGTTTCTCCTTGCTTTTCCCTGCAGCCAAAAAGTCCTTCCCAAGCTCTGAAACTCAACCAGCCCGAACCAGTTTTGCCACCCTGCCAACTGGCGAGGTCTCGCCGACCACCCAGCTCCAAAGGTACCCCTTTGGACCCCCGAGCCCAAACCGAGTACAAGGCCCCCAACTGTTGTATCCCCTCAAAATCTCCAACAAGAAACCCTTCTTTGCAGCTTTCTCTCCCAAACTTCTCCAAAAAAAAACTAAG
>LPNX010541879.1:160849-200982 GCA_001517045.1 Pseudotsuga menziesii | reverse complement strand
ACCATATTTCCACAGTGTCGTCAATCCGACGAGGTCTCATAATCAAACAAATACAACATATAATAGTAGTTCAGGTAGAAATGTCAAAACGGGGTGTTACAGCTATGACTCAGCCATATAACTCCCCTTTACATCAAACTTTCTCTTCAAACTTTCCCAAGATTCTCTAGCTGTGTCTGCTTCAGCAATTACATAAAAGATATTATCATCTAGAGCTTGTTGGATGTAGTGCAAGGAAAATGCATCCTTTGCCTCATCCTAGAGTTTCTTAACTCCATTCTCAACAAAATTCCATAAACCTCTAGCATGCAATTAATTTTTCATATTAACTGACTAACATTCATAAATTATACCTCATAAATATGGCGGTGGATAATAGATGTTGCTCCATTCATCCTCTATATTTTCTTAAACTTCCTCTGCTTCAGTAGGTTCCTCGATGGCTTCTCCTAATATCTCTGCTATAGAAAAACCAGCTTCTTTTGCATTAGCGATATTATTCTTCATCTCTTTAATCCTTGTTCTTTTCCCCATGTTTCTTTCTTCAAACAAATACTTGCATAAAATTTAAATTTCTATTGGATACAATCTCCCGATCCTCTTTCACACAAAATACCTTCAATTCAAACCAAGCAAACTTCCAAAACATTGGAATTCAAACTTCTCCACCGTTAAGCTATTTGGGAGCTCTCAACCAGGAAGAATATCTTCCTTTCAATTTATCAACCTCTATCTGAGGGAACACTCACAGAGTCAACTTCATTCACAGACTCCAACACTTTCTTTCCTTTACTCAAGCCATGACCAAGCTTGAACATTTTAACCAACATATGGATGAAACACTTGATTCAACCTTTATTTGAGGGAGCAGAGGAGCTCTTACCAATAATAAGCTGAACATACAAACTGAAATTACTTTTTCTCTTTCAACGTAGTAGGAAGAGGACGCTGGATTTCCAAACCAAAAATACAAACAGTTTCAACATACAACCACATGGCTCATTTATGAAGTGAGCACATAACCGACCAAACAGAAATTAAGAACATTCACCTTTGAGACCACTGTGGGGAAGGAAGGGGAGTTCTGCTCCTTCCTTAGTAGCACTAAAAGATTTACGCACAACTCAAAGTAACTCTTATGGGCAATGTACAGCTCTCTTGAGCAATGTACAGCTTTCTTGAGCAATGCACAACTTTCTTGTAACTCACTAACAGAGCTCAAAAAATCAACCCAGCACCTACGGGATTGTTGCAGCTTGGCTACTACAGCGTACAATGTCCTTTAGATGATGTCGCAGCTGGCTATTATAGCTCACATCAATTAAAATGATTATTTCAACTAGCTATGACTACTGACAGTCACTCACAGCTCTGTTACAACTAACCTTTTAGCAAGTTTCAGATGACTCCTCTGTCCATAAACTCAACATAAATATTCTACTAAATTAATAATCAACATTCACATCAAATAAACTCCGTTTCGTTCAGCTACTACTGCAGACCAACATCAAAAATAAAAACTGAGTTATCTAACTCAAAAAACAAAGTAAACACAAAAGTATACAGGAACAATTTCAAAGTTTCAACTCTGTTTCAATTACTCTCTTCTGTGCATTTTCACTGTGCTAGATATTATTTACAAACTACGTATATATAAGATTTTGGCTAAGTCGGTCATTAAATACTAACTGACCCTTCGCTATACAAAAAAAGAATTCTCTACAAATGTTATGTTACAGTCTATTACAGTCTGACAGGAAAACTATGACGCCTCTTCATGATTTATAATTTTAATGTCTGTCAGAATTTAATTGTTTTTCTGCCCTTTCATGAATTGCAACAAGAACGGTGATCGCTGCTTCAACAATTTGATCGGCTGAAACAGGTTAGTGAATGGCTCTTCAAAAATTGGCTTTTCAAAAAAAATGTAATGCTCTGCCCCGATAATTATTTCATAAGCTGTGACATGGGCTGCAACTACTTCTTTAGAAATTGATGTGGTGTGTTGTCCCTTTGAAACCTTGACAGCATGACAAGATCAAAGTGGTGTGGCGGTGCTGCAACTCATCAGGATTGCGGCGGCCACAAATATGGGTGTTGAATGACATTTCAGAACTCTGGCATTTAGTGATCTGAATAGGATTGCCTCTTCATCATTTCAGCAGGCAATCGATCTTGACGGTGGAGTAATTAACCACTTCCAACGGATGTTTGTTAAGGTTTTGGAGCCCATGTTGATAAACAATGTGCATCAATAAATCTATACCTAACCTTTGCATGATCAAGCTGACAAGAATGTGATGAGATGCATCATGAAAACTAGAGAAAGGACGACAACACTCAAAAAGACTCTATAATACTTGTTGCATAATACCGTTAGTTAAAAAATGTGGTTAATTTTGTAGATCATATCAAAAAAGTACAAAATCTTAGATAATATCTAAATGTCTATCAACTTAACAATTTGAAAAACAAATAACTTGAAAAAACTTATACTTTAAGTGAATCCATTTTCTAGATAATAATTTGGACCTATATTAGAAAGGATTCTTAATATTCATGTGTTCATTTGGACCAGAGAAAGAGGTAATATGTCGGCTGACCATTCTAATTTGCGGAAATTAGAAATTCGCTAGGTCTCCATTTCCAAAAACGCTTCGAAAAGGAACACGCCCGCATAAGAGAAATCATGTTTAGTGAGTTTGACAGACATGGTGTTTATAAAGTTTCAAATCAGAACCACAAGCGTTAAAAAAAAATGGTCACTGCTCCCGCCCAAATCTCTGCGTCCTACTGAGGCATCGGACCTCATGGGTTTACGTCCTCGAAGCTTGCACAATGAAGTTCAAAATTTTGTTGACTTTGTCTATAGAAATTATTCTTTTCTCAATGATAAAAATCAACATCATATTTTTATATTTATTTGAGTGAGTAAATAACTATTTAAATATTGAATTTAGGTTTCATAATATTAGCATACAACCAAGATCATTGTTTGAAACTCGAAGGAAACTACGGGAAGCCAACATTATCAAGTTGACGTTAGTGTTTTAGGTAACAATTTGAAGTTGAATATATAAACCACCAAGGAAATCCCAAGTGTCCTTTGTCGGCCATAGCCTGATAAGATCAGCCATAAGTATTTTTCGAGATTGTGAAGCCATTAAAACAAATGGAAAGATGGAGTGTTGCCCATTAGCCCACAAATTCCCATGACGAAAGAAATCAAATCCGATAATAAAAGAGATCAAACCGGATGATGAAAAGGGGAGAATGCGATATAAGGAATTCATTTTAGAAAATAAATCAGAACAAATATAACAACCTCGTCAGCTTATATTCCATAGACCAATATCTTGGAACTTATGTCACACATAGATTTTGGAAATCTTAAAAGGGAAAAGTGAATAAATAAGAGAGTGGTTTGTGAGAGATGAATAAATTAAAAAAAAAGTAAGCCAAACTCTAGATGATTGGCAATCAAAATCTCGTAATTTTTTAGCTAGAATTGTTGAAATCTTAGTTTTTATTTGCTGTTGTATAATCCGGGTGCCCAAAGGTAATGGCTGACGCTAAATCTATTCTTGTAGTCAAAATTTCAATTTCAACAATCCAAATCACAATTTCAACAATTCCCATTACTTTAAAAACGCAGAAGATGATGCAACTCATCTAAAATTTAGCTTACTCCAAAAACATTAAAAACTTTAAGAGGGTGGACTTCTCATATTCTGGCTATAGCTATAGAATTATATTTCAACATACATAGGACTAAATTCTAGTTATAAACTTCTCTGATTCTGGATGAAAATGTGAATAATGTTAAAGAAATCATGTTGTGACTCGATTGTGATAAAAATTTAAGTGGGTGCCATGAACCACCCATGAACTTGGGAAACTAAAATAGAAAATCTAAAGAATTAGAAATAATTAATTCCTTGATAATTCTACGCTTGATCCAAGAGAGAACACATAGATGAGCTACAATCCATTAGGTGTCCCACAAGACCAAGAATTTCTTTTGACTATTTGGTAAAATCAACTTACAATAATGGGCTTGTGATTTTCTATCATCAGTGGAATGGTGCTTTCTATTTATTTAACAATTTGGGTCTTTCTTTCTAAGTATGGAATCAAAAACATAAAAATATCTTGGTAGGTAGCTACTCTTTATCATATCACTTTCTTCCTATTTTACAATAAGAGTAGTTTACCTTGCTATTTTATATCCTTTGTCTCCCAATATTTTTTACAATGACAATGTTTTACTTGAGCAATTTCCTCGTAAAAAGTGCTTTACAATGACATGACAATGTTTTACAATAGTAGTGTTTTGGCATACCACTTTCCTCATAAACAATGCTTTACAATGACATGACACTATTTTACAACAACATTGACAGTGATTTACAATGACATGACATTGCTTTACAACAACATTGACTTACCCTACTAATTTCCTCATAAATAATGGTGTACAACTCCATTTCATTATACTTGTTTGGGTTTTGAATTTGGATGTTGAACGTGTTTATATATAGAATATAAGAAGGAAACAAAATAAAAATCTTAACATAGGACATTAATTGATTTGTATTTAAATACATAATAAAATATTTGGAAAGCACACCTACAACTAAAGCTTCAAGTTTATAATGGTTACAAGTTTCCCAAAACTTAGAAAAGCGTGTTATTAGGAACCATGTCCATCTTCTCTAATAAGAATCGATATAAGTTTTGAAACTCTACTGATGTTGCCAATTCAAAGATTAAATAATATCTTGAGAAGTATGCTCTACAATGAATGAAATTGAACGAAAATAGGGCACAAGGAAAATACTTGTTCTTGAGAAGGTTGAAATCCAGTTTTGTTGGATTCCATTGGAGATGATGCCAAGTAATCCTTTAAACCAACACAATTTCTAAAAGATTTTCCTACAATGTTTCCATACAATCCATGAATGATTTGAAAACCATGTAAGTATATATACGCTGAGGAATCTTTTCATTTGAGGAGAAATGGCAACAAACACCAAACACATGAGCTAAAAAATCAAATAAACAAAACCAATGCCTAAATATTCCAAAAAAAAATATAATGTAGTTGGGAATTGGAATAGTTATGCATAACATTCTTGTCCTATACGTGGGATTGGAACCAAATTTCTCATAACCATTTCCAATGCAAGATCCCTTCAACAATGTTGAATTTCAAGCAAAAATACACAAGATTTGCATAATGAATGAACAATGAACCCTGTAGGAAAAGTAACGCGTGATTCAATATCAAAAAATTGGTTTGAGGTGGAAAATTGCCCGTGTTATAACTAGTCAAAAATAAATGACCCTAAGGAAATAAAGGAGTAGAATGTATGTGTGTGAGAACTTCAAGGGATGAGTTTAAATGGTGATGAAACCCATGGAATCAACATACCAAAAACAACCCTTTAAATCAAATATCATCCATAGAAAATCAAACCCATGCTAAACATATAGGATCCTCTTCTAGAAAAATAAAAAATAAAAAATGATTTCGTAAGAATTTCGGGTTTGTTGTGTACCATATTCATTCCTGTGTGACCATTTCATTCCATGTTTCATCTTCAAATTCACTTCCATAGAAGAAGTGGATGCCAAGTATCTCATCTCCCCATCATACGCAAGAAGAGGATGCCTCCCATTTCCATCTCGTGAGCTCTGCACTTAATGAAAACGTTGAGGTCCATCTGACATTGCCTTGAATATGCTTTTGCAATGTCTTCACTGCCGTTGTTGATCCACGCTCTCCATTTGTTGTATAAGGGTGAAACCCTCTGCTCAACAGCTTCAGGTACCTACAATAATGGTAATATTATAACAAAACTTCATATACTAATTTTAGTCCAAGGGTTGAGCTTGAGCTATGATAAAGAAATGAGATTAATTTGTCGTGATAATAATCCAGTTGATCTCACCTCTAAAATCCATTGAAGTGTCATCACTATAGAAAATAAGACTTGAATTGTTGATATTGAAAACGAAACACTGTACGAAGATCCAGGTACCCCAACCACAAAATATGGGAAACAAACACGCCGATCCAACAGATTGAAGATCCCATTAAAACCGTTGGAAAGAAAATCAGAAAAATAAGCTTTCATTTCCGGAATTCAGCCCCAGTCATTAGTCGAATGACGACTATTTCCACACAAATGGTGAGATTTCATAACAACATCCACATCAGATACGCTATTTATATAGACAACACACCTAAGATCTAGGATTTTGAGAGGTCCCTGATAAGGAAATGTGAGCTTGTGAATGGTGGCCTCAAAAATCTCTTGCAATACAAGGGAAACATACCTTGTTCTTCTTGAATTCTAGGAATAACTTGCATCGTCATTTCCTGTATACATGTGAAGAACTCCATGTATATTATTTCCGTGGTTTATAGATGTTTTTGAATATTTCCATAATCCATTGCTAGTTTGAGAGATTCACATGAATTGGGCTACTTCTTACTGTCGACATTCTCAATTATCGAAGGGGTAACTTCGATACATGAGTGATACAAAATGAAAAATGAGAATATTTACAAGAAATATAAATAATAGAACGACGGGAAGATTAATCTATATTGGCTATTAAAAAAAACTATGAACAAAAGCATACCCACATTAACAAATAATTTGATGAATCAAAACCACAACCCAAATGCATGCTCATGGCCCATTTCATATTAACCCCCGGAAATGAATTTTGTGTAGGAAATGCTAATGAATCCTCCTCATTTGAGGAGAAATGGGGACAAACACCAAAACCCATCTTCTCTTTTCCACCTTCGCAATACGTTTTGTTTGCTATGACCATGGTAGAGCAATTCGACTAGTGAGTTGTGGAAGCCTAGACTTCCATCTTTATTTATCTGTAATCCATCACCTCACCACTCGATGATTACACCAAAAAACACAATGTTAAATACAACAATGAGAATATTCAATATTCAATATATACAAATGGAAGATTGAAACCCAAAATAGTTTATGTGAGGAGAAGAAAATAGAGCATTCACAAAAAAATTAATTGTAATGATGCTAGAGGTTGATATCTTTAATGTGTTTGTAGAGCTTACTAATGACTTCTGTGTGAGGAATCTCAAGGACATTGATGTAATCCCCACGTTTGTAGAACTTTTTCCCATGGTAAACTCTTTGTCTACAACCATGGCAGTGTGGCTTGGACATTGTTGATCTTTGGAAGCCTCCATTACCAAACTTCTTGCTCTATATACATGATCACCATGAATAGTCCTCAAAATTTGAACAAAGGTAGGAACGAGAACAAAGAAACACAATAATATAATAACTAACTGAACATACATATTTCCCTCTTTTACTAAACGAAAACCCTCTTTTGTCTGCTTTAAGATGAAAAGACAAAGAGTCGAATAAAAACCAAAAAAAGTTGGGTGAGTAATGACGAACATGGGTTTCCTCGTAAATGAATGTACTAAATTAGTCCCACTTGTAGTAGTGAAATACTGAAATAACAAAATAACAATATTACATTACATTCTTTTATGCCACGCCACACAACAATTATCCATTAAGCGACTTATCTACCTAAGATCCATGAGGTAGAAAATTTCCTTGGGATTTGACAATAGGATTTGTATGAATATCAAGGATTTAAAAACCGAGAACTATAAGAACATTCAAAATCAGAGTAATACAGAAACAAACAAACTACATATCTCTTAAGACTAGCAAAAACACACAAATCTTTTAAGACTAGCAAAAACAAACTATATATCAAATCTGCAATTTCTAAATGCTTTATATAAACACACAAAAATCATTTGTAGTATTAAGGACTTTACTTTATAAAATAGACATGCTCTGCTATAATACCCAACATTTCGCATGAAGAGAACTACTAGCCGAGAGTCCTCCTTCCCCTCCAACTAACAATAAAAACAATTTTTCGAGATCATTGCACAAGTTATTCAAAACAAAAATAACGGCATGCTCAGATGTTTTGTTAATAGAAATCCGGGGCATCATTGTACCATCATAGCCCAATAATATTGCCCTGCATTTTTTTGTAATATCCTGAATTTTGACCTTTACTATATTGGGCATGAGCCCCATTGCATATGAGCTACTTTGATGTTTATTTTTATGTCTATATATTGGGGGTATTCCCCATTGCACATGACTTATGTTGATTAGATAGATATATTGGGCATGAGCCGATGCACATGTTTTATTTTCTTGTATATGATTGTATATGTTGGGCATAGTCCCTAATCGACAAGACTATGGTCATGCTACTGGGCATAGGCCTCGATGTACTGGATTTATTATTATGTGAGTATACCTAATATATATATATATACTGAGATGATTATTGTGATGTATTGTGCAGAATATTGAATGCATGATCGATTTCTATAATGTGTTGGGTATAATCCTTGAAGCACGCGAGTTATGAGATTTTGTGTTGAGCATAAGCTCTGGAGCACATGAGTTATAAGATTGGAAGTGTTGGGAATAAGCCCTGGAGCACTCCAAATTTATGTTGAGCATAAGATCTAGAGAATCAGATCATTGTCCATTGTATCCCTAGGTGCATTATACAAGTACATCCTAGTATTATTGTTGAGCGAGAGGCTCTGGAATTGCACTAAGTCTAACGACCATTTGGTAGTGTTGAGCATAGGCTCTGAATAGATCTAGGGGTTACTATAAATTAAGTGTGTTGAGTTGGAAAGACTCTGAATAGCGTCGAACTTCATCATATTTTTTTAAAGTTAATTAATTGAAATTTAAAATCTACTCTCATCAAGGACTGGAACAACTACCACGAAAACGAGGTAATCCAACATGAAAGGAGGATCTAGAGTTACCTAACCTAGTTGACCGACCAAACCTACCCAAGGCCTTGATAAAAGAAATAACGTAAATAAAATATGATATATGATGCATGAATAAATATTAAGAATAATAAGTAAAGTTTATATAATATGTATATGTGAATATATATATGTATATATAAATGTAACTAAACAATAAGTGAGAGTCTATGTAGATATTATATGATAAACTAAAATATTTAAATAAATATTCTATTCTAAAGCTCAAATAGGAACTAGTAAAAGTTCCTAGTTAAACAAAATAAGTATTAATTCCATAAAAATCAAATTAAAGATTATTTTCAAGAAAGTAACGAATTCAACTAAAGTTTAAACCAACTTCCCTTTCCTAAAATATTTTCTATAAGAACAAAGAAAAGAGAAGGATTGGGGATCTTATTATTATTGCTCTATATATTTGGAGAGCATTTTCCAAAAACCAAGCACTCTTATACATAGCCTAATTTCCAAACATCGGCAGCGTCACCTTTAGGAAACCTAGATCACTTGTATGTTGGAGCCAACTCGGGGGGATCTGAATAAGAACCAGGAATGGTTCCGGGTCATGGTTGGGAGGAATGTAGTAGTTCCAAAGTTATCAAGTTATCATTCATAAGGTTAGGAATAGCAAGTGTTTTATTAAATCTGGGTTTTAAAGTGTGCAGGGCCCTTTAGCCATTACAAGTTGCATAGTTGCAGGTAAGAGATTTATACATTTCCAAGATATTTTAATTTTTCTTACAGGTTGTAATTATATCCATTATGCTCTGTATTAGGATCTGTAATTTTACTCTTCATCAGTTTGAATAAATGTTTGAGGTTTTTTTTATTAGTTAAATTAGAATCTCAGTTTTAATTCTTATATAGATTCTAGGATAAATTTCCTGTCAAGTTTATATTAAGCTAATTTCAAAAGTTTATATATATGTTAGGGTTTAGTATTGTCCCACAAATGAATTTGAGCCCAAAATCCGATGGCGGCCATGTCTGAAATTTGACAATAACCTATCGAGTATTCGACAACCTCAATTTTTTTTGTCGTTGGTGGCATAACGTTGGATATTCGATGACAAGCCAAGGACATCAAATTTCCTATGCCAAAGCCGTCAAATTCCCTAAGCCAAGGCCATCGAATTTCCTAGAGAACGGCCGTCGAATTTCCTACGCCAAGGCCATCGAATTTCCTATGGCAAGGCCGTCAAATTTCCTATGGCACGGCCGTTTAATTTCCTGCGACAAGGTCTTCGAATTTCCTACGACAAGGTTGTTAGACGAGGGCTTGAGGATGTCGAAAATGCGACGACAAATCTACCGTCCGAGGGACAACAACTTCATCGGATTGACATGAAATCCGACAACAACTGCTAGGCATTGAATGTCAGATAACCGACGGGGTACTATATATTAATAAAAAAAAAATTGCATTCATCAAACATTGTATCTACTGATCTAAAAACTGCTTGAGAAAGAAAAACATGTTGATTCCTGCTTGGAAACTAATAATTAGAGTTTGACAAAAGACTGTTTGAAAGTCCCAAGCTGACCATTTTGTACCTTCTATATACTTTCTGCATGACCAAATACCTTTTGTACCTTTTGGAAAAAAAATATTTTTATTCTAAGTACAAACTATAAATATTTTAAGAAAATAATGGTGAAAATGCTCTTGCTTCTATTTTTTTGAATGATGGGCTTGGAAGAATTGTTATATTGTTATCAAAATCAAGGTGAGTCTATATTTGGTGCGCCCTATCCCTGTCCTTGCTAGCGGTGACCAAATCTACTTTTCCTTCATATAAATGATAGATACTTGACGTTCTTAAATGTTGCAGCTAGGCATAATGTACACTCTATAAATATTTAGTCATATGGAGCTCTTTGTTCTGGATACTTCATTCAAGAACTGGTTTAGGAAAGAATTCAAGCATTATGTTAGAAAATCTATCGCTAACAGGTTCACTTGTTTCACAACACTTGTCGTAACATGAAAAAGAAGAGCGACACAAGTATCTTTTCTTGATGCGATCAGAAAATCCAGTGCTCTCTTCTCCCCTCTTCTTCTTAATTTGGTGATATTTATTTAGGCTAGTCCCTTCACCACCAAGATCCTTTGCTAGTGGAATTGAGCAAATAAAGACTTAGCACTTCATGGATTCAAAGAGAACCTAGGATGAGACTAATTATGAAGCAACACAAAATATGGTTTTAGGAATCCTGTTAAGTCAATAGATAGGGAAAAGGACATCACACAAGATTTGAGAAGGTGAGTAGGTTTTCATTTTTATATCCACTACATATATTTTTATATCAACCTTGTAATGCTAGAAAAATTATAGCATATCTCATATGCACACATAGATTGTATGCGGTTGATGTAAATATAAAAATGAAAAATACTAATTCAAAATATTAGAAACTTCATTCCTCGTAATTATTTGAGTATCATGTTTTTAAAATATAGTTAGAGCATACTTCCATGCCTTAGTCAGATCCAAAGTGTGTGCAACAAACCTGAGCAGTGAAAAAAATTCAATACCATAGCCTCATGATGGTTCAAGGTCACACTTAGTTCAAATCTTAGCTTTATTGCATCAGGTGCTCTAGGTAGTTCAACAAGTTCAAGGTAAGACATAATATTTGCATTTTTTGTTGCCTCTTTTTGTACCCAATGCTTCCTATGTTATTTTTATTAGCTCTAGTTTTGTTACAACAGATTCTAGACCATGCTGCGTTGATAACCCCAGTGATGGGTCGAAATCTCAACTATGGGACTACATCACTTTGCATCTTAGTATATTAAGGCCAATATTTGCATCACCCCTCTAAAAGAAAATGATGCCATGCCAAGCATAAGCGGATGTGAATATGTGTAAACCTTCATAGTAGTAATTACATGTGGCCATTATGTGGTGTCATGCCATCTTAGTCTACAATACAACCATTAGAAGTGGTCATTGGATTGAGAGGTGGTGATAGTGCATTCATTCCTTTGAAAAGAAGAAGTAGAGCATTCATTTCCACAAAAAATGATCAAACAAATGTACCACATAAAAATTAGGACAAACAAAAAACATCAATTTATGGTGTAGAACGGATGGAAAAATAATGCAACTAATTGAAAAACTTGGGCAATATCATCTCAAATCACAAGATGGCTCCAAATAGCAAACAAATTTATATTTTCCAAAGTTAAACTATGCCATTACTTGTGGTGGTATAAGGTATTTAATTCTATGATATCATTTAAAATGAAGTTGTAACTAATTACATCACTTATTACGGATAATACGTACATTATAAACTATTCCTTACTGTGTCACTCTAATGGGAATCATAGACTCTACCTAAGATATTAACCTCTAATAGGTATCAATAATCTCTATTGTAAGCTATTACATACTGGTATTGAGTCTTAATACATATTGTATATGCCAACGACTTATGAATAAGTATGGTCCATCAATGGTATTATATCATTACATAATTCTATGAATTGTATATGAAACACAAGTTATACATATTTTATAATTGAGACATAACTAATAGTACTAGTGTGATTGATACGAGCTATGAATACATGTCACTAATTGAGATATGATAGTTTTCATCTATAATACGTAAGATTTAATGATAGTACAACATATCATCCATCCAAAAGTTTTATCTTCTTATAAAAAATAAGAAAGAAAATTCTAACTATGTGGTTGATATGTTGAGTAGTCCCGTAGCTGAGACATTACATATTTTGGATATATTTTATCTTTCTTATGAAGACTAGAAATAGTTGTATACTTTATACCCTTTTCTTGGTCCCATATAGCACATAATACATCATTTCACTTAACTAAATCAAACTCATTTTGGCCATCCACGGCTCATTAGGCCAAATCATTTTCAGATCATATGTTATTTGCAACTAAAGAAAATTAGCACACAAAAAGTAGGTACCCTACCAGCTCTATCGTTGCTTTCTCACCCTTGGGAGTCCATATACATGTATTTCCTAGTGTCCTTACCACAAGGCTAATAAAACATTATTGCATCTCTTTTGAGGCTTACAAATTCTCCAAAATGGCTATCTAAATCCATGTAATAAGATTACATCAGTTGAGCAAGTAGCCACACTATTATTCTCTAAGATCTAGTTTCATTTTGGATTGTCCCTTAACATAGCCTTAGATAGTGATTATGGATTCCTCATCACACTTTGGAAAACGTTATGGAAACTACTTCAATGTAAGCTGCATATTTCTATTTCCTTTTATCCCCAAATATATCCATAGACTAAGGTTGGTAGCCACAACTTGGTACATGCCTTTTCTATCTACTATTCTAGAAACACATTATGGAATTCCTATTCACAAAATTACATGTATTGCAACACAACTATATTCGATAATTATATACATTTACAAGTTATTCACATTTTGTAGCATATTATGTCATGTATTTCAACACAACTATAATCAAGCAATACATAAATTTACAGGTTATTCACATGTTGAAGCATGTTATGGCTATCAACCTTTGGCACCTTTTGAGCTACCCATCACTCTTCCACCATCCACTTCAAAACACAAGAAATGTGAATAGTACAAATCTTCCACCTTTTTTCAAAATATTCCACACATTCATGCCCATGTCACAAGAGACCTCACAACCTCTTAAGCTTGTTATAAACCCTCCAGGATTGTCACCACATCCTTGTTGATTTTTCATTTTCTAACAAATAGATTAACCTTGAATGAATTTCCCTTTCTCCACTCTAATGCTTCTTCAAAAAGTAATTGCAAAATGTCTCAGCATTTTTTGATATTTGCAGCAATGGACTGATATATTTTAGTTGGTATTATGTTTACAGTTTCGATATGAAACTGTACTGTCTCTTTCATTTGTCCTTATATCAACAAGTTATCAGGCATGTAATATGCTGATTACTGTGTATGGTATGGGGGTTATTTATCCAGGGGATCTATCTAGGTCAACTATATTTTTCTGCTCATACTTTCTTTCTTCTAAAATACGCAGTAATGTATATCCACAAACTGTAATTTTGTTCTCTGCGAATGATATAAAATTATGCTTTTTTTCCAAGGGAAAAAAAAGATTCTGATTCCAAGTACAAAGTAACCCTCAACCAATTACAATTTCAATTTTTTAAACTATGATATAGAATAATTTAATATATTGATATAGCATTAATAATGTACAATGCAATTAGATATGTAAATAGAAGAGATGTGATATGTGTAAAGACAATTTATACAATTGACTTAAAAAAAAAAAAAGTCAATAATTAACATGTATGTACACAATAATATAAAATAATATAGTATATCTTAATTAAATATTTAAGTGTCAATAAGATAGAAGAGATGTGATATGTGTAATGACAAGATATACAATTGAGTAAAAATAAATAAAATAAAAACAACAATTAACATGTATTTACACCATAATATAAGATAATATAGTATATCTTAATTAAATATTTAAGTGTCAATAAGATAGAAGAGATGTGATATGTGTAATGACAAGATATACAATTGAGTAAAAATAAATAAAATAAAAACAACAATTAACATGTATTTACACCATAATATAAGATAATATAGTATATCTTAATTAAATATTTAAGTGTCAATAAGATAGAAGAGATGTGATATGTGTAATGACAAGATATACAATTGAGTAAAAATAAATAAAATAAAAACAACAATTAACATGTATTTACACCATAATATAAGATAATATAGTATATCTTTATTGATATAAAGAACAATCCACAGACTTTAATTAAAGGATAAAGAATAACTCCATAGTGATAACACACTTTAAGTAAATGAATATTAATCCACAAATAAAATTTATGGCAAAGTATTGAAAATAGGCATGGATACATAAAGTAAACATGGTTAAACCTAGTAATGGTTTATGAAATATTCAAGGATGACAAAGGGTACATAAAGTAAACATGGTTAAAACCAGTAATGGTTTATGAAATATTCAAGGACTTAGCATGGGAAAAAATGAAGTTAGAAATCAATATGATTTGGAAGGAAATGATTTTTTACCAATGTTAATGAAAAATAATTTTTAATTTCAAAACCTAAGAGTATATTGCCATCACACTTTGATGGAAAGCTTAAAAGTTATGTTTGGAAAAAGTATATCTTATGTAGATGAAAGTTACTAATTCCTAAAATGATGTAAACCAGCTAAATACTATTGCATTTGCAGTAGTGTCCTTATATATCAAAAGCGTAATCTCTTCATGTCGAAATCATTTAACATAAATACATTATAAAAATGGGACAGTGAAAAAATAATTTAATAGAGTATGCTTTTATATAAAAAATGCTCACCATTTAGTTTTGACTGTAAAATCCTTCAAACAGAAAGAAAATGTTCTAATGAGGATGGTACAATGTAAATGCACAATGCTTGTTTTCATTTTCGATGTCCTTTATTTCCTGTAGCTGCTATGTCATATACTTTTCACATTAAGAAAACCAAAATATCACATTGTTATCCCAAAAATAATTAATTAAATAATATCAATCATTTCTGAATCCCTAAGTAGACTTGGAGATCCCATGTATTAGCTCGCAAGGGAGTATTTTTTGCACTCAACGTAGTGCAAAATTCCAAACCGAACTTCAATCCATCAAGTAAGCCCACATGAGAGACCGCGAGAAAACATGAGTTCACTATGCATATACCAAAGGATGATGGGATCCGATGTAATGTCCCCAACCCTCAAACCGGTGAAGAGGACGCTACTCTCACCAAACATACGGGAAAAATAGCCCCATGAACATGAACAGGCATATAATGCTGAAATAAAATTCTTAAAACATAAAACATACTAAGATCCATAATCCTTCATATACATAGAGAAAGAAAACATACATTCAATCAAGCATCCCACATGTTCATTATATTCATTAATCAGTAATATAAATGTAGAGACGAAATAGTCAGGAATACTTATCCTAAATACGATTCGTCCCGCAACCAGCTACATCGTTGCAACGTTCCACCGAACCATAGGCCAGCATGCTCATCAATCTCTTAGCAACACTACCAACCCTAAGCTGGGCATGATTCCTGAAGGAACAAGGGTCAAAGTAGGCATACACAGCCAAGGTACACAAATCAGCCAAGCCCACACAGTAGGGTTTATCAGGTCGTTAAGGAGCTAGGAAAGGCTAAATGCTAAGTTGGTGGCCTCACTGGAGAGCTAAGGATTCCTACACCAAAGTTAACCTGTCTTTTAAGACATCCACACACTCGACACTAGGAATCGGTCGTTTCTCTGCTTCGCAGTCCCTCAGGCCCTGACTTCCCTTTCCAATACTCTTCAAGGGTTGTGGAGAAGAAAGCCAGCAATCTAACTCTGTCTGAGTGGCTCCAAACACCAGTTTTCTCAAGCATACCCAGCCTATAATCATGCTCTCAATAGTCCAAATACCAACCATTGCATGTCGCAGTAAAACAAATAGTTCACAGCTCTGTGAAGAAGGCAAAGATAACAGGGTGACAACCCCAAACAAAAAGGTGAAACACAGTTCAGGTCAAACCATGCTTCAGAGTTGTTCTTGGCCCTAACGTGGCCAAAACAACTCAGTAACAATCCCGAAAGGAAATATATAGCCTCAGCAACCAAGAAGCAACCCAAAACCAGGGGAAGACAACAGCCCCAAGCTCACAATGAAAACGGTGGAAACATTACACAGTCCCAAAACAGGAGAGAAGTCTGATTCTCAAACTTGGACAAAGGAAAAATATAAACGCAGACCGCCATCGCTAAGGGGAATAAGCATGAAATTACACACCGCACCGAACATGAGGGCTCATTCACATGAATTCATGGATTCCAGAACATGCTTCCCAACTCGTTACGTGAGTCCCAAAACAAAGGAGAGCCTTCTATGTGAGAAGGACCATGACCATTTTCCACCGGTGCGTAAGGAGAGTGAACAGAATGACTCACTGTGTGAGGAAGAACAAAACGATGATGAAAAACCTAAACATACCACATTCATCCAAAAATGGGGAAATCCATTCTCTGTACAAGCCGAAGGAAGATCATACCCAGAGCCTAATCAATGCATGAGGAAAATAAAATAGCTAGTGAGAGAAAGGAGAATCGAACCCCCAATCCATGGATCCTGGATCCTTTTAACTCAGCTCGGCATGAGGAAAATGAACGACCGACGATGGGGAGAGTGGACAGAACAATCAGCCAAAGCGTCATCGAGGGAGCACAGGCGTGAGCGTAGTGTTTTCCTGCCATCCCATAGTTGCCCCCACTAACAACATAATAACTAAGGTGACACATGGAAAACTCCCAATGGCCCCCACAAGTTAGAAAACCCCCCCTTAACCTTAGGAATCATGCCCTTTTCATTTAACATTGCATCATCATGGCTGTCTATGGGTTTATTTATTTGATGTTCATATTTACATGATGTCAAAACTATAATGTGCCGGATGGCACGATATACCATCGGCAACAATCCCTACTGCTGAAACATACACAACCAAATTGATGGTGGGGATTTTTCCTTTAGCTCCTCACCATGATTAATTACAAAATATACATCATGTATCTTTTAATGAAAATGGGTTCAAAACTGGGGTATTACAATCCCCTCCCCCTTGGAATAACATCGTCCTTGGTGTTCCAATAGGAATGCATAACCAATTTCACGTTGCAGATTTGTCCCATGTTTAATTATTTACTTTGAACTTTCAGGACCAAGCCCCTCAGCTTCCATGAGCTTCTCTTGTTGGTTCTTAGCTTTCGGTTCATCCCCAAATCGAGGAACCTTGTGGATGCTGCCCTCTTTATGTTCGCTCATTCGGCATTCCCGGCATAAATGATGTCCTCCGCAATTCCAACATTTCGCTGGCTACTTCATCTTTAGCTGGTCAATTTCCCTTGATTCTTCATGCGTGGACCGTTTCTTAATGGATTGCTTGGATGAGTGTCCCATCATTGATCCACTTTATTTTCCTTTACGGATTTCCCCCAGAAGGTTTTTAACCTACTTTTGCAAACCAATAGAGTCTTGCAAAATTTGGTGGTTCATCTCATTCTGCCTTTTCTGTATCTTGATCATTTCTCCAATATTTTCTTGGGTCCTGGCAATCGTTTGAAGTAGACTTCCAGCCAAGTCCAGCAGCTTTTGGTCTACTACCATGATCAATGTGCACCACTGGATTTCACCTTTCTCACCTATGAAATGCATCATTGAAATTCTATTAAACCAAGCATCATATAGGCATTAATATCAGTCAATTAATTTACCAATTGGCATGACAGTCCAAGTCTCATCAAGAATACTTTCATATTTTTCATGCCTTCCCAACAGGCACACAAGCTCATTCATGTCCATTCTTGGGCAGGGAATTAACCATTCCAGCATCCACAATTTACTTTAAGCAAATACACACATTCTATTTTCAGTCATACATGCATTCAACAACCTTTTGTTTTTTCAATGCATATATATATATATCAAAAGGCAAGAGAGAGCAACAAGAGTTTTTTCCCCTCTTTGTTTTGTTCCATCCTGGAACTCACACCACTGCTGTGGCTTTTCATGCTCTTAGCCTTCTTCACTTCACCGTGAATGCTGGACCAATCCCTCTTGGTCATGACACTTAGTGTCTCCGGTCTATTTCAGACCTCTCAACCATGGAGCCTCCCCACATGGTTTGTCTTAGCTACTAGGAACTTCACATTCTCACTAGCACCTTTTTCATTACTGTTCATTCTGAGCTCTTCAAGACAGTCACACATCCACATGCACCCATAGGATTCTATCATAGTCCTCGCTTCTAGCGATACCTATATTCAAGCATCGAATAAATTCACATGTTTAGTTTATTCTCGTCAGTTTTTATCTCTTAAACAAGAGCTTAAAACATCATAACCAATTCATATACACATGCATATTCATAAGCAAGAATTGCAAAATAATCCAATACTTATATATATTGTGTGTTTCCTCATTGGTCCATAGGATCCTGCTTCGCTGTGCAAGCCTTGGGATCGTCTATGGAATTAGATGTTAGACTAGCACGCAGACTTCTTTACAACATCCTTTTATGCATATATCAGGTACAGTCAAGCCAAACTTTAGTTGGGTTTATCAGATTGTCAACAAATCGCCTGCACCTATATCAACAACAAATCATCGGCCAAGCCAACACCATTGGGTTTATCAGGCCATAAACAATAACACATGCACTTATATCAATAATAAACAACCATTTTCAGGTCTCATTTCCAGTAGTGAGCTCTAATTCCACTACCCCATATCACACAAGAGACCACTCCCTTCTTTGAGTTGACAGTTCCTCAGGAATGTCTCCTTCTCTGTGCTCTTTGGAGAGACCACTCCCTTCTCTGAGTTAACAGTCTCTCAGGAATGTCTCCTTCTCTGTGCTCTTCAGAGAGACCACTCCCTTCTCTGAGTTAACAGTCCCTCATGAATGTCTCCTTCTATGTGCTCTTTAGACAGACCAATCCCTTCTCTGAGTTGACAATCCCTCAGGAATGTCTCCTTCTCTGTAGAAGGTAGGATGAGCTCAAGCCATTGTCCATTTAGTGTACAACACCAGACTACATCTATTTAGCCTAACAACATAAGCAATATAAGCATATTCATCAACGTTATTGTTCCAAAACTATAATCACATTTCATATCATTCACTATCAAGTATTTAGACACCAGGAGTGCATCCACTCCCTAGGTTGTAATCAATATTGAAAAACCCTTCCATGATTCGACATTGAAAAAGTGTGCACCCTTTTCTGGTGTGTGCCATGTAGGCCCTATTCATACTCAAGCAATCTACCACAATGGAAATAAAATCAAAACATGTTTTGCATATTGAATTCAACAATTTGACATGCATATTCTTAGCTAGGGTTATAGAACACTTATCCATTTGCCGAGGAAGTATTCCTTCGTTGAGGAGGAATGGGGGCTCCCTTCTCTGAGTTGACAGTCCCTCGGTTTTCCATCCCAATTCCTTTTTATATTTCATATCCATACATGTCTTACTGACATAATCTATACCATCTCACTAATGGGGCTTACCAAACATGTAGTGCAAATGAGACATTTCCAAAATGTCCAATGGAGTTTCACCCGAAACAAATTTCCAAGATAAGGGAAAACCTTCCCATGAAGTTTGACTCCTGCAGGCCATCACACATGATATTCCTGCAGTGTGTACCCCTACCACATTCATCAAATAACCAAACAATCAATCATTATCAGATAATACAATCCAAATTGATTGTTCCATAACCAAGCAATGCCATTAGTAATTAAATTCAATAGGAATTTGCAATTCTGTCTACTACAGAAATTGGTTTTCTTGGTAATGATGTGATCCTCAATTGTGGGTCTCTTGTAAGCAGCAGCACTATGCCCATTATAATTTTATGCTTACTAGCATAACATGAATACCCACTTGCAGTGCGTCCTCCTGACACAATCTTATGCAAGCCAATAGTGATTAGTAGTTGTCAGTAAATTCTTAAATTTGAAATTCACAAATTCAAATTTACAACTCATTACGCATACAAATTAGTTTCACAGCCATGAGACTCTTCTCATGAGGTTTGGCTCTTTCACATGCTAGATTTTGGCCTTTGTCATGGTCTTACCCACTTTTCCATGCCCCAACAATCTCCCTGAAACTTGAACCTTAGTCAGCCAAACACTTAGTAAGTCTTGATGCATATAACTTTTTCATTGCTGCAATAAGCACTGAAGCATTTTAAGAATTTATAAAATTCAAATACTTCCAGCTGCTAATCACATCAGTATTACTAGAACTCATTTAATTCACACACCATTGTCATACTAACATTTGCAAGGTATAGTCGCATCATTTATGCAATTTAAATGAATTGTTTAGATGCTCCTTACTTCACAAGCGTATCATTATACCACCTTGCCCTTCCATATAGCATTTCCGGCAGCCAATTGATCATGACTACCCTCTTCATGCACTTACTACCATGCATTCACATTGGCCCTTGAAATGGTTCCAGAATTGTCATCAATTCATCATTTTAGCCATTAGTTATTCATAATGACACATACACTATCTCTATGCATTCATGCATTGCATCACAACATCTACTCATACTTTTCATATGCATCTGTTCAATGCATAACCACAAGATTTATGAAACCTTTTAATGCATATCCACTCAATGCTACCTTGCATTGATTTCAGAATATGATGCATTCAATCATACCATGCATGGCCTAACCATGACTACTTTATATAGGATGCATTGCTATAATCAAGACCATCAGTACTTACTTTCTTTGGGCTACTAAGGCTCATAACAACACATAATACAGGCATGACACATTTCTATATGAATGCAATATAAAATTCAAATACCCACATGGTATGAGACCTCTTGCTTTTACCACTCCATGCAGTTGTCACAATTAAACTCTTACCTTCATGGGTCCTACTTACACCCTTGACATTACCAGTTTGGTTGGTCCTTTGCAGGAGTTTGCAGAATTTGCTCACCAACTTTTGATTCTAGACTTGTTTCCTTATCCCTTTCTCCATAGGGTTTCTATTCACATTCGTTAGCATCAACAACGTATTCATCCATGTCCATGTTCTTGTTGGTTTTTCCACTAATTCCAACAGCAATGCAATAACTACCATTAGTGGTTCATTATACATGTAGAATTGTTACTAATCTTACCAACATGTAATATACTATGCATGCAAGGCATATCTTCATACATTTCATGTTTGAAACTTATAAATGTAATTATAATTAGCAAGACAGGGCTTAAGGAAATTTCCCTTTTCAAGTCCCTCATCCCTGCATGGTACTAGGATTTTCCACACAATAGCTGGTTTGACTTCATGGTCTTGCTACCTCTAGGGATGCAATTCCTAGATTTTTCCATATTGACAGTAGCACATTTCTTTTCAAGCAATCACTAGCACTTTACTACTCGACACTTAGATTCTGGTGACTCTCCCCTGTTCCCTGTTGGATAAGCTTTCCAATGCTTCATTCTGACCTCGGGTGTGAAAACTACACCACTTCTTAGAATGATGGCAAAACACACAACTGTATTTTGGTCGGGAATGCTAACTTCAGTCACCTAGGGTTTTCTTCCTTTTCAGCCTTGTGACCACTGACATTCTACTAAAATCTACTAAAATTCTACTGAAAGGCAGTTGAAAACTGCTTGAAAAATCACTAAGAAATTCTCTCGAAAACCCCAATTTCCTTAGGCCCAATCGAACCTCTTCCCAGATATCTTTCCGATACTTCGGTGGTCAAAACACCTAGTTCATCGGTGGTTTGTTTTCTTACTTCTCTCCAGTGTTTCGATGGTCAAATTGACTAAACTTTCAATCTGTATCAGCGAGAAAATCGTCTGTTCATTGGGTGCGCAGTCCCTTGAGCAGCCACAACGGAGGAACGTGATCTTACTATGGTTTCCGCGGATGTCTATTGGCTATCAGCCCTACTATCCGGGTAGTGCTTTAGACTGCTGCAACGGCGGGGTTAATATCCTTTGATTCCATCTAATCGGTGGTCTGATCGTCAAAAATTTTCTGATGAATTTATACTCTTCAAATTTTTCTTCTAATCGGATCTTCTCCTTACTAATCTCCCAGCATTTCGGCGGTTGAAACCTCTAACTTTCTCCACTGTATCGACGGGTCGCTTGTCTATTCCCTTCCGCAGTATCGTCCCTGCAATGGTCTACTGTCCCGAGTTTCATCGGCGATTCATAGGTCTAATTTCATTCGCCTAACCGCTGCATCGGTGGTCGGGTGCCCTATGCATCGGATGGTTAGTACTTTCGGCTTCCACAATGATGGCCCACAATCTTCCTATGTCTTCCGCAGCTCACGAATTTGTCGACGTTCAGAGCGACTAGTCTTTTGTGGCATTGGCGCTCGAATGCTCATCAGGTGATCAGTTCTTGATGTGGCTGCAACGACGACCCATGATCTTTCTATGCCTTTCACAACCACGGGTCTATCAGCAGTCGAAACAATATCCATCGGTAGAATAGTCTACTAACCAACCGCAAAGGTAGACGTTCGATCAACTGACTTTATCCGACGTAGCTCATCGGCAAATGAATCATCTAAGCATCAGCAATTTAATCAACTAACCATCATCGATGGCTGGTGATTCTACGACTTAGAAAAAATTTCAAATTTTTTTCTCTTTAGTCTTCCTTTCTACTACTTCATCAGCTCAACTATCTTCGATTCTTCAGCAATCAAGCAACTGTTTGTCACCGCTGTAGTTATGAACCCATAAATACTATTCACTAAACACCTCAGCATTGGGGACTGGAAGGACTAGTGCATCAACGGATTAGTTCAATCGGTAGCTGCAATTGCGGCTTATCAACTTTGATCCTTTTTCAAATCCACTAATGATTTTCAATCGGCAAGCTGAAGCACATCGGCATCGGCAATCAAAACTTTTCCTCGTCGGAAGACTAGTGCACTAGGCTTCCGCAACGACGTGCGCACGAACCACTAACGTCTTCTGATGGCCAATGATTTCGTTAATTAGAGAAATTTTTGAACTTTCTTTGCTGTGTCGATGGTCGAAGGCTCTATCTGTCAGAAGGATAGTCCTCTAGCTATCTGCAACAGTGGGTTTACAATCCCTTGATCCCTTCTGATCGACGACTGAAACACAACCATCGCGGCATCAGTAAGCGAAACTTGTATCCATCGGAGGATTAGTGCACTAGGATTCCGCAACGGTGGTGCTTGAACCACTAATTACTCCTGATGTTCATCGATGATGAATACCACTAACATGTTTCGATGGCCGATGATTTTAACACTTAAAGAAAATTTTGCAAAACCTTCCACCGTCGGGTGGTCTTCAAACTAACATTTCTTCCGTGTCGGAGGAACTTCGCACTAAGTTCTCCAATGAGCCAATGCCCAATGAACGCAACCTTTCCTCAATTTCCTTCCGATTAATATCCATCGGGTGGCCTTCCCACTAAGTGCTCCGCTGCATTGGAAGAACTTGTCACTATGTTTTCTGATGAGCCGACATTGTGGCACTTAGAAAATTTTGTGAATTTTCTTGTCTTCACCCATGTTTTTTGGTTTCTTCTGGGCAGTAGGAAACTTGCCTCTGTTAATTGTTTCCCATGGCTCTCTAAAGCCCAAATGCTGCAACATAATCTCTATCATTGCATCTTCACGGCCCATTCAGGCCCATGCTACAACCAGAGCTCTAAAACCATGTTGTAATGTCCCCGACCCTCAAACCGATGAAGAGGACGCTACTATCACCAAACATATGGGAAAAATATCCCCATGAACATGAACATGCATATAATGCTGAAATAAAATTCTTAAAACATAAAATATACTAAGATGCATAATCCTTCATATACATAGTGGAAGCAAACATACATTCAATCAAGCATGCCACATGTTCATTATATTCATTAATCAGTAATATAAATGTAGAGACGAAATAGTCAAGAATACTTATCTTAAACAAGATTCGTCCCACAACTAGCTACGTTGCTACAACGTTCCACCCAACCATAGGCCAACTTGCTCATCGATCTCTCAGCAACACTGCCACCCTCGAGTTGGGCATGATTCCTCAAGGAATAAGGGTCAAAGAAGGCATACACATAGGCCAGCATACACATAGAGACGAAATATTCAGGAATACTTATCCTAAACAGGATTCGTCGCGCAACCAGCTACATTGTTGCAACATTCCACCCAACCATAGGCCAGCGTGCTCATCAATCTCTCAATAACACTACCACCCCTGAGCTGGGCATGATTCCTCAAGGAACAAGGGTCAAAGTAGGCATACACATAGCCAAGGTACACAAATCAGCCAAGCCCACACAGTAGGGTTTATCAGGTCATTAAGGAGCTAGGAAAGGCTAAATGCTAAGCTGGTGGCCTCAATGGAGAGCTAAGGACGCCTACACCAAATTTAACCTATATTTTAAGACATCCACACACTCGACACTAGGAATCGGTCCTTTCTCTGCTTCACAGTCCCTCAGGCCCTGACTTCCCTTTCCAATACTCTTCAAGGGTTGTGGAGAAGAAATCCAGCAATCTAACTCTGTCTGAGTGGCTCCAAACACCAGTTTTCTCAAGCATACCCAGCCTCTAATCATGCTCTCAATAGTCCAAAGACCAACCATTGCATGTCGCAGTAAAACAAATAGTTCACAACTCTGTGAAGAAGGCAAAGACAACAGGGTGACAACCCCAAACAAAAAGGTGAAACACAGTTTAGGTCAAACCATGCTTCAGAGTTGTTCTTGGCCCTACCGTGGCCAAAAAAACTCAGCAACAATCCCCAAAGGATGTCTACAGCCTTAGCAACCAAGAAGCAATGCAAAACTAGGGGAAGACAGCAGCCCCAAACGCACAATGAAAATGGTGGCATAATTACACAGTCCCAAAACAGGAGAGAAGTCCGATTCTCAAACTTGGACAAAGGAAAAATATAAACCCAGACCGCCATCGCTAAGGGGAATAAGCATGAACTTACACACCACACCGAACACGAGGGATCATTCACATGAAATCACAGATTCCATAAAATGCTTCCCAACTAGCTGCGTGAGTCCCAAAACAAAGGAGAGCCTTCTACGCGAGAAGGACCATGCCTATTTTCCACCGGTGCGTAAGGAGAGTGAATAGAATGACTCACTGTGTGAGGAAGAACAAAACAACGATGAAAAACCTAAACATACCACAGTCATCCAAAAATGGGGAAATACATTCTCTATACAGGCCAAAGGAAGATCATACCTAGAGCCCAATCAGTGCACGAGGCAAAGAAAATATCCAGTGAGAGAAAGGAGAACCGAACCCCCAATCCATGGATCCTGGATCCTTCTAACTCAGCTCGCCATGAGGAAAATGAACGGCCAATGATGGGGAGAGTGGACAAAAAAATAGGCCAAAGCATCGTGGAGGGAGCACAGGGGTGAGCGTAGTGTTTTCCTTCCAGCCCATAGCTGCCCCCACTAACAACATAATAACTAAGGTGACACATGACAAACTTCCAATGGCCCCCACAAGTTAGACAACCCCCCCTTAAAATTAGGAATCATGCCCTTTTCATTTAATGTTGCACTGTCATGGCTGTCTGTGGGTTTATTTATTTGATGTGCATATATACATGACGTCAAAACTATAATGTGTCGGATAGCACGATATACCATCGGCAACAATCCCTACTGTCGAAACATACACAACCAAATTGATGGTGGGGATTTTTCCTTTAGTTCCTCACCACGATTAATTACAAAATATACATCATGTATCTTTTAATGCAAACGGGGTCAAAACTGGGGTATTACATCCGAGCTCAGGGCCAACAACCATGGCTGTGCAGGCTGATCCTTCATGAGTTGGCTTGGTGGCCATGGCCATCCGTATTGTGCTTACGCTCACCTAGGGGCTGTAGGCTCGACCTGAACACTTATCTCTGGACACTCATGGCCACGACCACAGAATACTGAGACCGACCACGCACGGGCATAGGGTGGATACCGAGGATGGTGCGAGCCATGAGCCTCCCCTTGGTAGCAACCTTTTTCAAAAAAAACAAAACAAGAAATTTGAAAAAAATAGAAAGGGAAGCCTAAATGAAAAGAGCCCAAGATGGAATAGCGCAGTGTTAGGCTGCTGAGCGGATTAACTGCATGCGAAGAGAGAGGTCGAGCTAGCCTCAGCAGGAGCCCTAGCTTAAAAAAATATATAATAAAAAAAAATTACTAAAACCCTAGCAAGGAACTAGGAGAAAATGTCTTTACGTAGTGGTGGAGATGAGTAGAGCTGAGCTGAGATGCATAGTTGTGCGCCAAGTGGATTTGAGCCGAAAGGCATAGCGTTGGAGTTGAGCCAAACTAAGCTCACTTGCAGAGAGAAAAATAAGTCTTCGATGTGGAGGAATAAGAAAATGGATATTTTTCCCTCTTATTATTTTTTATTATTAATTGTTTAAACAGTGGGCTGGGTGGAAGAGCAAGCATGGTCCCCTTTGCAAGCAGCTACCCTACCCAATTTTAGTCTTCAATGGGATTAAACCTAGACTGTTATTTTTTTTCATTTTTTTAACTTTATTTGTATTTTTAGTTATTTTATTTTTTCTATTTTTTTTATGAAAGAAATGGTAAACCCTAAATATATAGAAGAATTTATATGTATAATCCACATAATTAAACATATAACTAGCACAATCACTTTTTGTGGTTGGTGAAGTTTGATAGAGAGAAGTTAAGTACCACTAAAATATACTTTATGCATTCATCAAATACTAGTCCATCATAAATTATACGTTATCTATGCATTCATGCATCACCTACTAGTTATCTATTTATCAACCGTCGATTATTTTTTATATTTATCTTCTCTCTCGCATTCGTGTAGTTATATGTCATGAAGTGTTGATTATCAATTCATGAGTACTAATTATCCATGCGCAAGCTACCAGTTATTTTTATATTCTTTTTTTACATCGATAGGTGTTTTCATTTGACATTTTGGGGTGGACAATCACCTATGTTTTTTCATATTGCACGAATATGAAACAAGTGTACTCTCCAAAATGATTGATGCATGGATAACTCGTAGTTGATCCATGTATAACTTCTAGCTGATGCATGGATAGCTAGCACTTTGTGAGAGATAACTCATTTAAATACAATAAGGCTAGAACAAGTAATTGATAACTTATTATTGGCAGTAAACTTGTGACCTATTGGTGTTCACCAACCACAAGTTAAGTGGATGTGCTAGTTATAGAACGACTTTCATAGAATCAATTATTCTTGTCCATAGATGAAAAAGCATAAATGGTAATCCACCCCAAAATTCTAAGATAATAATGCCTATCTACATAATTAAAATCTAGCACATCCACATAGTTTGTGGATAGATCACGTCGATAGGGATGAAATGGTTGAGAGATAACGGTGGAAAGGAAGACAGTTTAGAATTTTTTTTATTCCTCATAATCTTTTAGTTAAACCAGTTTAACTCTAAGTTATTCATGCCTAGCTACATGTTATCATCAACATTCTTCATGTTATCCATTTATCAACTATCAGTTTATCCATTCATCAGGTATGAGTTATCCATGCATCGTTGCAAGTTACCCATTCATTAGCTACCCGTTATTTTTTACATTGGATTTTTTATATAACTGTTTATTTCAAATTTTGAATGACTGCCTTAGAACAGACTAACTATTTATTTCATTGTCATCATTTCAGGGATTTGTACATGGAAAGGACTACCATGTACATGGAAGAGGTGTAGTGAATGGAAGTGCATTTCAAGGATTTGTACATAATGGGAATTTTTAACAATGTATTGATTCACATTCATTATGATGATGACAATGATATGTTGATGATGATGATGATGATGTCAATGATGATGATGATGACAATGAGGATGATGATGATGAGGAGGATGATGGTGATGAGGATGATGAGGAGGATGATGGTGATGATGATAATGATGATGATGATGATGGTGATGATGATGATGATCATGAGGATGATGGTAATGATGATGTTAATCATGATGATGATGATGATGAGGATGATGGTGATGATGATGATGATTGTGATGATGATGATGATGGCAATGATGATGAACATGATGATGATGATTATGACGATGATGAGGATGATGATGTCAATGATGATGATGATGAGGACGGAGATGACGACGACGACAACGATGATGATGATGATGGTGATGACGATGTCGATGATGATGGTGATGATGACGTTGATGCTGAGGATGATGATGCTGAGGATAATGGTGATCATGATGATGGTGATGATGATCACAAGTCAATGATGATGATGGTGATTATGATGTCAATGAGGATGAGGATGATAACGACGAGGATGATGATGATGATGGCGATGAGGACAATGATGATGATGATGCTAATGATGATGTCGATGATGATGATGATGATGATGATTATGGTAATGATGATGATGATGACGATGATGAGGATGATGATACTAGTGATGATGATATTGATGATAATGATGATGATGATGATGATGATGATGATGACGATGTTGACTATGATGATGATAATAACATTGGTGATGAGGATTAGGATGAGGATGATGATGATGGTGACGAGGAATGATGATGGCGAAGAGGATGAGGATGATAGGGACGAGGATGATGATGATGGAAACAAGGGTGATGATGATGATGATGCTAATGATGATTTCGATGATGATGATGATGATGGTGATGATGATGATGATGATGGGATGATGATGACGATGATGCTAATGATGATGTTGATGATGATATTGATGATAATAATGATGATGATGATGATGATGACTATGATGATGATAAAAACAATGATGATGAGGATGAGGATGATGGAAACAATACAAACAAAAAGTAAATGAAAAGTGGTGTAAACAAAAACACACTATTGTGTAACAAAGAAAACGTTAAGCACCTAAATTTCCTTTGTCATGGTCATAAGAATATTAATTTTATTATAGTGTGATCTAACACATTAGCGCATACTACATCGCATCATCAAGGAATCAACCTCACCACACGCATAGGCACATAGTTGGGCCACAAGGTTTGTTGATTTACAATTATTTTCAAGGTTTATTTTTCTTGAAGATTAAGTACTTTTGGCTATGAGAATTCTCTATGGGACTGCTATGTGTGACAAAATTGAGAGTTACAATTTAAGGTCTATGACCCAATATTTTTGGTCAATGGTCATTTAAGATGTGAAAACCAAACAAAATTTTATGATGTTCTAAAACCAGAAATATAATGTTCTAAGCCATTATAAGGAAAAAGTTTATCTAAATTGTTATTCTTATAATAGTTAGAAGAATTTCCTATGACAAGGCCACCGAATTTCCTAAGAAATATCTGTCAAAAAACCTATGCAAAGATGTCGAATTTCCTATGACAAGGTGATCGAATTTCCTATGACAATGTTGTCAAATTTCCTATGACATATCTATCGAAAAACCTACGCATTAGTGTTGAAAATCCGACGATATAGCTATTACATTTTCTGACGACATCACCATCAAAAAACCTATGCCTACGCTGTTGAAAATTCAACGGCGCTAAAATAATTCAAAAGGCTTAGTACTTTTCATCATTGTTGTCCGACACATCCGTACGATATGTTGGATTTCATCGGATTCTGCCGTTGGATTTCGGGTTCAAATCCTGTTGTGTCCAAACATTTAATTTTCTAATGAATTTAGTAACCGAACCTTTTACAAACAGTATTGAAACTATAAACCCTATATCACAACACCTGTATAATTTTCTCATTTATAAAAGAGAGTAACAAAAAATTTCCTTAAGTATAAAATTACATAGCATTCACAAGGCTCTCAACCTTAAAAAATTAATAAAACCTCATCAAATAAATTTATCCACCAAACAAACTATTAACCAGAGTTGTGGATCAGGGATCAAGTCCCTTGGAGACTCATCATATTATCAATGTTACAACATCACTAAACTTACTATATAAAAATATATTCAACAATCATTTCTTAAAGATACTTACATAAACTGATAAACAATGAACATGCCATCTAAACAAAATAAACTAATAAACAAGATAACAATTACACATAATTAATAACCAGGGATCAAATCCCTTTACAAACCAAAAACCATATAAAGTATGCGCAACAATCATTGCATTACACATTAAACCAAGTAAAATATACAAGTCACCCACGAATTACAAATCTCCAGCCATCTGATACAAAGGATAGGCTAACGTAAACATACACTGGCATATTAACATTTTCCAGCATCGAAGATATATATATAATTGATCTACGCTACAACAAGATAATTAAAAACACAAATATAATAATCATTCCTATAAAAAAAATGAGGAAGGCCTATTAATTATTCTTGAGAGGAAACATTTTACAACCTAAACCCTAAATTTAAAACCCGGTCAAATTATCATGGCATTCATCTACCCACTATCGAACCTGGTTAAGGGTTGGCTAGAATGCTTTTACACAAACCCACATTAAACCATCAATGAATCAAGGTTGAATCTCATAAGCTCCGGCTGGGAGGGTTTAACAATTTAAAAGAAATAAAAAAACATAAACAATAAATCAACTATCGAAACCCATAAAGCTTCGAATAAGAAGCGCTTAAAACCATTTGAATAAAATACCAAGGATAAATGCCAAACCTTATATCAAATCCAATAAAAATTTGTCGAAAGTCTATCCATACACCACAGAGAATAAATATAATTTATAAACTTTCCAAAATACACACGCTATGCCATTGACAAAGCAATGGTTGTGTTAATACGACCTCCATCGAAACCATAGGGTTTAACCAAACAACGATGCCATTATACCGTTTAAACCAAACATATCAATATATCTATCTATCTATCTATCTATCTATCTATCTATCTATCTATCTATCTATATATATATATATATATATAATATATAAACACCGAAAAGAGATAGGGATTTTCCCTTTAATTCTAATTAGAAGCAAAAACAACCAACTATTATAATATTAAACAAAAGTAAAACCCTTTTTAAAGAACACTAAAAATTTCATACAATTACAGCGTGGGTATAAGACCTGAAACTATATCCACATTCAAGAATAAATTATCAATGACATTAGCATAGTGCCATTTCTCAGCAACAACACTATTATATTCCAGCCTTCATATAACAATTAAACTACATTACTTGTAGAAACGAAGAGACAAAATATAAACAGTAAACACCATCAATGAATTCCAACACATAAAATTTTAAATTTCACAGTAAAAATATCCAAAGCCGTGTCCAAATTTACAAACACCCGAATGGGCTGTGAAACACAAGATCCAAACCTATGAGTTAAGTCTGAGCATCGTTACTAATTCCCCAAACCCCGATGAATCCCAAATGGGAAGCGTGTTACAAACTTCAAATAGAGAACCCCTGCAAATCCTGTAAACGACTAAGTAGTTGGGTGAATGCCCTCATCATATGGGCTTACCAATTATGAAATAATGTCCATATTCCTTGCCACATTCATAGAGCGTCCCCATGCTCGTCCAAACCTGCAAACAAGAACTGAAAGGCATCATAAGTATGCAATATCCAATATCAAAACAAATGCGTAAAAAAAGATTAAAACCAAAATGTTGTAAGCATACCTGCCAAACAACTCATTAAACAGTGTAACCTCTCCTCAGTCAACGCAGTCCAACAATGGAGGTCGTTGCCCCCCTTCATAGAAACGTTATGCAAAAGATTGGCTGCATAAACCCTGGCCTAGGTTTTATTCTAGTGCCAGCGTGGAGGAGGCCACGCAGCCTTCACATGGGAATCATTAATATGCCAACTATCACCCACTATGTTTTAAATAAAAATCCTCTCCTCTATATTTTTTTTCTATATGCAATTTGTTGTGTTTTAATACCATGCCATTGCCTTATTGTTTAGGGTTAGAAAACTTTTAGGTGCTAGGTCTTTCACCTTTTCTTTCACACACTGGTAGCATAAGTTTAGTGACAAAATACCTACAATAAAAACATATACATCATGCATTAGTTCACGAGAACTAAGTAAGACCAATTTTACAGTATTTCCTTATCTTTTCGAGTGAGTCGTTGGCAAAAATCCAGCCACTCCTCCCCTTTAGATACAGAGGTGAGTTATCCTCATCATTTAGTAAAATAATAAACTAAGTATCATAACCTGTAATCAAACATGAATAAAAATATATCAAAGCATCATTAAAACCGGATAAAATATATCAATATACAAGTACATCAATATATAAAAGAACAACACTGGATATCATCATAAAACATAAACCATACAAGAATAGAAATAGAACATGAAAGTAGGTATACTTCCTATACAGGTTTTACAATTCTAAAGTTAAGTATAGATGTCCCTTAGATCTTAGCAGTATTATTAGCTCTACAACTTTTTTTTTACAGATTTTAGGGACATTACAAGTGGTATCAGAGCCCAGTTTCAAACACATAGGGACATAATGGGTGCTACTAAACATCCGTTGCAAAAATAATAATTTCAAAACTGTATTAGTGATTTCTATGAACTAACAGAAGATTATTTGTTACTAAAAGTTTAAATTGAATATGAAAATAACAGTCCAAATCATGGATACAAAAGAGGACAAAACTCGACAAGGGAACCTGAATTCCCCAATGTGAGAAGAAGAAGTTGCGGTGGAATTAAATTTAGACCTAATGAAGAACATATAGAGTCTGCAAGCAGACCTATAGATATTTAAATATGATAACATGAATGAGAGAGAAGAATAGAAAGTGATAAATGAAGGATTACTTCGAAACATGAAGGGAGTAAACTCTCATGGAAATCCTACCCATTCAACCAATAATCCAAGACAAATTATCATCATAAAATAAATACCAATAGTCCAAAGGAAGAGGGAAGAGAAGAACACACTCTTGATCTTCCAGAAGGAGAATATCACAATCCTTCCAGTGATGGGTCGCCCTATCCTTGCAAAAAAAGGAAGAAAAATGATGAAATCCTTCAAGGAGAATTTCAAAAGATAAAATCCCAAAGCTATGAAGGAGGGATGAATACCAAGGAGAAGGTTGAAGAATGGCACCTAGGTATGAGTAAATATTTTCAAGTACATAACTACTCCAGTGAGATGAAATCCCATCTATCCATTTACAACCTAAATGGAAAGGTAGCTAGATATTGGAGAGATCTAAAACATACTAAAATAGATGAAGTAAAAGAGATTAGTTGGATTACTTTCTGCAAAAGCTTCCAAGAAAATTACATGTCTGAAAGATTCTTTGACATAAAATTTAAATATTTCCATGAGTTAAAGATGAGCTCCATGATCATGGATTCCTTTATCAACAGAGTTTTGGATCAGCTACATTACGTACTTTACATAGAGGAGGAAAATATCAAAATACAACAGTTTTTGGGATGTCTTCCTCCAAATTTTCGAGAGAGAATTGGGTTTCACATGCCAAACAATTTGGACACTACCTTACACAAAGATAGACTTTGTTAAGAGCATGGATAACTGATGCAAAAGAATATATAAAGAAGTCAATACAGGTATAGTACCTTCTCAGACATCTGAAAACCTGGTTTTAAACCACATCCATACAGAAAACAAAACAATAGTTTTCCATCTAACCGAAATTTCAACAAGACAGCTACACGACCAAATGCTCCCACACCAAATACCAATAGACTTTCAACAAACAAAGGAGCCAAGTCTTCCCTGCTGTAGGTTAGCTGTTGGAAATTCCAAGGGCCCAGTTATGACAGATATTGTCCAAACAAGACTAATGGAGTCCTACACAATCTATAAGAAGATCCAACTGTATAGCACTTGTCCAATACACCTAGGATCTATGCAACACCTGACGACCGACAAGCAGACCATTAGGCCACTATGGTTGAAATAGAAGGTGGAATCTGAAGCGGATTTTATGCCAAAGCCCCTTCACCTTCTGGGAAAAAGAGAAGTGCACCTCAGGAAGCGAACCATAGTCCAACTAAAAGTGCAATGGAAGTACTTTGGGGTCAATGAGGCCACCAAGGAGAATGAATCCACCGTGAAAGAGGCTTACCCCTCCTTGTTTCATGATTTCCAAACATAAACATCCTCACCTTTAGGAGACATAGATCACTTGCATGTTGGAGCTAGCTAGAGGGGATGCGAATTAGAACCAGGAACAGTTCTAGGTCATGGTTGGGAGGAATGTGGTAGTTCCAAAGTTATCTGGTTATCATTCTTAAGGTCAGGAATAACAATTGTTTTATTAATTCTAAGTGCATGGCCCTTTAGCTATTACAAACTGCATAGTTGCAGGTAGGAGATTTCTACATTTCCAAGCTATTTTAATTATGCTTGCATGTTGTAATTATATCCATTATGCTTTGTATTAGGATCTGTAATTTTACTCTTCATCAGTTTGAATAAATTTTTTTAATATCCTCAATTTTTACCTAACACTTATGGGAATAAGCCCCATTGATTATGATGTTAGTTTGATGTTTTATTTTGGTATATTGGGTTTAGAACCTGACTGCATATGAACATGATGATTTGATTGATATATTGAGCATAAGCCAATTACATATTTTTTATGCATGATTTTATGTGTTGGGCATGGACCTTGAAGCACATGATTGATTTGATGTTTTTTGTTGAGAGGGGAGCTCTTGAGCACATGAGTATTTAAATATTTGTGTTGAGTGAGAAGATCTGGAGCACATGAGTGTTTATGTTTGTGTTTAGCGAGAAGCTCTGGAAGACATGAGTATGAAAACATTTGTGTTGAGAATGAAGCTCTGAAGCACATGAAAAGATAAATTGGAAGTGTTCGGCATAAGACCAGGAGCCTTCCAAGTTGATATTGAGCATAAGCTCTGGAACATCCGATTCTTGGCCATTGTATCCCTAGGTGTATCCTACAAGTACATCCTAGCATTAGTGTTGAGCGAGGAGCTCTAGAATTGCACTAAGTTTGTAACTCCCTGTTTTTTAGAGTTGAGTATGGGATGTGGATAAGTGCTAGGAGTTACTGAAAAGAATTAAATATATCGAGTGAAAATGACTCGTGTAAAATATTGATCTCATCTGACTTATTTCAAGTGATTAAATGAAATTTCAAGTTTCTGTATCTCATCAAGTACTGAAGAACTACCATGTTATACAAGGGAATCCAACATGCAAGTATGTTTAGAGTTGCCTAGCCTAATATACCTAACCACCTACCTCCCGACCTTAATGAATAAAGTGTCATATGTTTAGGGATCATGCTATATGATACATAAAGACACATGCTAACAAATAACACACACACACACACACACACACACACACATATAAGTATATATTTTATACATTATATCTATAAAGAGTAAGCATAGTACTAATATTAATACTATAAGAAATAAAGAAAGGCTCCATCTATTATTATTATTACTAAAATATAAGTAAATATTAAAAATACCTACAAGAGTCCAAATAGAAACTAGTTAAAAGTTACTAAGTTAAATATTAAAAGTGCCTAAATTAAATAAAAGGGTTAAATCAAGAAATCAAATGGTTCTTGGATTAAATTCCCCTTTGAATGAAAATTCTACCTATAAAGACTCAAGCCAAAAAGCGACTTGGAGATATTCCATTTTTTGGGTGATTCATATTCTTCTTGATTATTCTCAAGAGAGTTCTTGGAGAACATTTTCCTAAGAGGAAAAAGGGGAACTAATTCAGAGCCTGATATCCTAGTTAGGGAAGCCTTACCTTAAGAGATCTAAGCTACTTGCATGTTGGAACCAGCTCGAGGGGATACGTATTAAAACCATGAATGGTTCCGGGTCATGGTTGGGTGGAACGTGGTAGTTCCCAAGTGATTTGGTTATCTATACAGAGTTCAGATCTACCTGTGAATTTGTTAATGCTTGGTGTTTGAGTATGCAGGTTTTCAGCCATTGAAATAGCTTCATATTGCAGGTATGAGGTTCTTGACTTTTCCCTTTCATTTTCTAGTGCATTTCTTGATCAAGTATTTAAGGATTTTGTTTCCTATATCATTTCTAAAATTTATTTCTTGTTCTATAATTTAAGGGTTTATATTTTATTTCTAAATCTATGTCTGCAATTTATTTCCTATTACATAATTTAAGGGTTTATTTTTTATTTCTAAAACTATGTCTGCAATTTATTTCTTGTCTAAAATATTTAAGGGTTTTTTCTTTCCAAATTCATTTTTACATTTTATTTCCTAACTTTAAATTTATTTCCAAGGCCTCGAACAAAACAAAACAGAGCCTATATATATTATCTCTGCTGGCAGATTGCATATTTCCAGTAGGCTTATGTTAAATAGAAATAAACCCAAACTATCATCCATATTATTAATTACAAATAAATCCAACTATTATCTATAGCATTAATCTAAACTCTAAGTAAAATATTATAAACAATATATTTCTACTTTATAAACAAAATAAATGACAAGCTAAAACCATTGAGACCTTTAATGGTCTGTATGCATAATATAAATAAACAAGACTATAAATAAACCATTCTCATTATTATAAAGTAATCCATAAATCAAATACATAGTCACAATATTGAATACCTCTAAGGTTTGCGAGCACCATTGCCACATTCATAATAACCAAACTATACACTTAATACATAAATTATATTTATCCAAAACTCATTAAAATATAGCTTATAAGTGAAAGGGTCACAGGATCGAATCCCGTGGGCATTTTTTCCGAACCCAAGATATTTCACACACATATCCTTTACAAGCATCATGACCCACGATCGAATCTTATGGAGTTCACCCATAAAACATTTAAAAATCACCACATAGAATCCCGTAGGATTCGCTATCATCTTTTCCAAATGTTGTAACAATTCAGTTATATTCTACACAAACCACGCTGATAAAATCAAATACAAAGGCCATAAAACATTTGAACATATATCTACACATAAATTTAAAACCCCAAATCATTTTACATGCCGTAACCATTTCATGGCTGGCGTCCAGTTATACAAATGCTAAACCCTTAAGTTAAAATATTTCAAGGCTTCCATTCATAATGTTAAACACGAACAATTACGACCATCTCTCAATAAGCATCCCAAACAACTTTAAAACAATACATCCACTATGCTACATGCCAAGAGTGCCATTGCTAAGTAATGGCATGGCTCTCAAGCCAAGCAACACTATAAATATTCAAATACAGATTGAACACAAAATTACTAGAGTTTCCAATTAAAAACCATAACCACGATATATACATAGTAAGGTGATGCTATGTAAAATAACCACTGTAAATTAATATAAAAGTTTACACAGTCGTATATCCAAGGCCATGCACCATTACCAAAACTTAAACATTAACATAACGTATAGCATGTAAGTATTCACCACGACCAACATTATCAACAAATTATTCATTTATGGAGATGAATTCCAAATAGTCTTGGCCCAAAGGCGCCAACCCAAACAAAAACCCAAAATCATAAACGCATCTCTAATGCTTTACATAATTTTACAGGCAGTCCATTTCTTCCAATCGCAACCATGAAAACCCAAACCCAAAATTCAGCCAAAGATGAGCCTTCATTCTCTGTCACAATACCCACACAAGAGAAGGAAGGAGTTTCAACTTGTTATAGCAGGGCTTAACCATAATGGGTAACGTGTTGACCAGAGGAGAGACCCATGGCCCACCCTGTCCAAACCCTGTGACCTGCAACAAACCAAAGCCAAGATGAGGAGTATGTTGAAAGCCACAACTCAAACAACTAAACAAGAGTTGCTAAACCAGAATGGAAGGCATACCTTTGAGCGCAGCCAACCTCCAAGCTCCACAACATAGTGCAAACCAAAGACTAAGCTTCCATAATGAAATCACATATGAACCATGCCTTCATTCTATTCCAAGCCCTAATCCTGAGACCCACACTTTCCAAAGCATATTCAATTCACTACCCTAGCCTCCATTACATGAAATCGAAACCCAAGGCCTATAGTTTTTGCCACCCCAAATCTAATTGTAACAATTGATCACCATGTAAATCATAAACCTCAACAATTGCATAGTATACTTAGGATTTATCCATAGTTCATGGCATATGTAATATTCCATGTATGGCACACATTATGCCTTCAACCCTTTACACCATGAACATAATAAAACATAGGGCTATGTTATAATAAAACAAGTCTTATACATTACATACCATGTAAATGTTAGGTGCAGCTATAATTAAATCAAGGTCATAAGACCATAAACAATAATGGTAACCAGTACAACATACGCTTCATAACACCGAGTCTTGCGTAAAAATCAACTAAATGACCGTAATAATAATCACTAAAATAGGACTATAAGTATGTTCGTCATCCAGGCAATGTGATTGTGAAGTATAGACGGTATATCTTTATGTCACCATCATAGTCAGTTTTCCGCTATCAAGTGCACCTACACGCAACAAGCAAAGAAATGCATTAGTTCAATAATAACCAAGTAAAAAGTAAGCCCTAGTACAGCGGCAATTAAAAATAGTTATATTCTAGGTGTTTTTACAAGGGAAACGAGTCGTACCACTCCACCCCTTGAGAATACATGTTAAGTCAGAAATTATTCATAAACAATAATTAAACATTATAAGCGATAAGCAAGAAAATGACTAAACTTATATATACATGTAAATACATAACCATCAAATTTAGATATTGAGAAACATAACGACAACATAGCATTACACTAATAACCACATCAGGAAAACATAGAGAAGGAAGTAAGAACAACTTATGACAATACACTGTAGTGAAATAAAATATGACACGTTCCGCATAATTTAAGATAATGTCCACTTCACGTAGTAATTGACTAGGCTAATAATTTTTTTTTCCAAATTTTGGGGACATTATGTTTGTTTTATTAGTTAAATTAGAATCTCAATTTTAATTCTTATATAGATTCTAGGATAAATTTCCTATCACGTTTATATTAAACTAGTTTGAAAATTTTATATATATGTTAGGGTTTAGTCTAGACCAAACGTTTAGTGTTCTAGTGAACTTAGTAACCATACATTTTACAAAAAATATTGAAACTATAAACCCTACATCACAGCACCTATATAATTCTCTCATTTATAAAATAGAGTTAAAAAAATACTTAAGTATAAAATTACATAGCATTCGCAAAGGATCTCAACCTTAATCAAATAATAAAACCCCATCGAATAAATTTATCCATCAAATAAACTATTAACCAAACTTACGGACCACAAATCAATTCCCTTGGAGACTCATCGTATTATCAATGTTACAACATCACTAAAATTACAATATAAAAATATATGCAACATTCACTACTTAAAGAAACTTAACGAAACTTAAAGAAACTGATAAACGATGGACAATCCATCCAAACAAAAAAACTAATAAACAAGCTAACATTTACACATAATCAATAACCGGGGATTGATTCCCTTTACAAACCAAAAGCCATATAAAATATGTGCAACAGTCGCTAAGTTTACACATTAAACCAAGGAAAATATAGAAGTCACC
>LPNX010541879.1:125231-157295 GCA_001517045.1 Pseudotsuga menziesii | reverse complement strand
ATATATATATATATAATTAACAGTTCAAGAAATCGAGACCTTACAAATGGTCCACGATTATAATATCTATACTAGTTACTTCTACAAAGTATAACCAATAATAACCTTATCAACATTACAAATCCGTGGCTTAAATTAACAAATCGAAATTGATTCTACTAAAATCCACATAAACAAGAAATCACATGTCATAATATTACCTACCACAACCATGTAATAACAACCACAGTATCGTTACCATATTAAATTACACGCCATGTACTTAAACAAGAGATACGAGGATGAAATCCTATGATCATTTCGGTGTCAATTTCATATACCATAAAACACAAAACTCATTATAATATAAACCCCAAGTGCACGTAACACATAGTAATCAATTTATAAAACCTCTTTATAATAAACAACGACCCGGGATCAAATCCTATAGAGTCTTTCTACTTTTTGCAAAACCATGTTTTACACAGTCTGTATGCATCCTGTGGTTAATCACTTAATTCCCTTTATATGCATAGAGGTCGCAGTATCGACCCCTATGGGTGTCCAAGCCTAGGTCGCATGTCCATATAACAAAAAAATAATTACTAAAATACGCTGTAAACATTTAAACAATCCAAAGTAATTACAGATGTTGCAAGATGAAATCCTGTAGGGACCGTAATAATTTACAAGAGCCAAGATAAAAGTTCTACACAGGATTCCTTTACAAATCATAACCTCTCTACACATTGGGTCGTAAGACCTGAAAAAAATTACATACACTGTAGTCCTTGACCTCGGGCCATAATTAATTCACAACAAACTAAATAAAACCTTTTCACATGTGTGGAAACCCTGTCAACAAACAACCTACAACAAGGATTTCCAACACAAGGTTTTACACCCACAACCTATATTACTTGCCATCTACACATTATAATAATGAGTTGTAAAATATAAGTGTACTTCATTTTCGTAGCTACCATGGAGAGTGCTCATGCCATCCATGGCATGGCCCCAAAAACACTGCATACTTTTGACACACATTGCTACCCCAAAAATAAGAAATACCTGAAAAATCATGATGATGACATCATCATCACATTTTTTCATGTATTTCTTATTTTTTGGGTAGAGAGGTCCGTAAAAAATATGCAGTGTCGGTACTCGTTGGATGCAGAATTAAATTCCGCATCCAACAAGCTCTCCCGCTTGAAATTTGAGTAAAACCACAGGGAGATATGTCGAAAATACAAGCAATTTTTTNTTTTATGACAAATATGTCAATTCAACCATTATGGTTGACTCATTTTATTGAAATTCTATTGGTTCTTGAATTCCAACTCACAAAATTTATTGTTGGCGTGTGCTCTTATAAGGCCCATTTTAGACCCCAAATTTCCTCTAATGCTTCTCTATAGTTTATAAGCATTTCAATATCGATTGTCTCCATTTTATGAAAAGTCATAAACCCCATGAACCATGTTGTAATTTCACCACTAGAAGTTTAATTCATCACATACATCGCATACGATAGGTTTTTACACCTTAGGACTATGCTCATCGAACCCTTTAGGCTCTAATCCTAAGACCATGGCATATGCAATATGCCATGGTAGGTTGTTAGGCATAAAACCAAGTTTTGTCTTTAACAAAAGAGTATGAACCTATAAAAGCAAAAAAAAAGGGAAAGTATAAGTTAATTACTTTTCATGAAATAAACATGTAATATAATTATGATAGGGCATGAAAATTTGATAATAATTACACCATGAATAGTAAGTGTCACTTAGATAATTAGTCTATGTCATATAAATAATAAACGTGGTAGTGACCTTTTCACTAACCTGAGTGTGTAAGGGGAGACAATAACAATGAGTAGGTGTCACTATCTGCAAGTATGAGTACTAGTGAAAAAGTGCTCAGCACTTTGTAATAAGTGTTCTGTCGCTAAGTATACCTGCGAGTAATGAAATAAGAATAAATTAGTTCAAACAGAACCAACTTAAGCCCGCTAGACAAGTAGAAACTTTTACCTCTCAGGAAGTTACATGGGAGAACTAGTCCCGCCACTCCACCCACTTTGGTTCCAAAACCAAATTTAAGTTAGAACCATGTATACAATGGTAAACAGATGTAAAAATAACAATGAAGTACATAATCAAAGTTTCTAACATATACAACAATGCGTATCAATAAGAATAACATAGTAATCAACATTACGACACCATAAGTAAACAGAGTAAACATAGTAATAATAATAAATGAATTAAGGAAATAAGACATCAGAACATCTTATGACAAATCAATAGAATGATAGAGTATGACACATTCCACAAGCTCAATAATGTCCAGAATAGGTAGTGATGAACTAGGCTAATAATATCTTTTTTCAAATTTTAGGGACATTACAAGTGGTATCAGAGCCTAGTTTCAACACTAAGAGACCAATGGGCACACCAAACATTCATTGTAAAGAAAATAAAGTATGTTTTTAAATATTGTTAGCTAACAGAAATTTTCCTGTTATTAAAAATTTTGCACTTACAAGAATTTTTGCATAACAGTTCAGATCATGAACACTAAAATAACAACCTGCAAGGAAAGATGAACACTCCCACCCAAGAAGTGAAATTGGTGGTGGAATCTAATTCTTATATTTTAAAGACCATACACAGTATTCAAGAAGAATTGTAAAGCTTTAGAGAAGATAGTCTAAATGAGAGAAAGGAATAGCAAGCCATTAATGAAGCATTATTGAGAAATATGACGGGAGGAAGTTTGCAGGGGAAACCCACTCATTCCACAAACACGTTCAAGAAGGAACCTTATCCTAAATAGACCGGGATCCCAGGAGAAGAGGAACAAACCCTAAAAATCCAGAAGGAGAATATCATAGCCCTTCTAATGAAGACTCTCTTTCTCTATGCAGAAAGAGACAAAGAAATGATGATAACCTACAGGGGGAGTTTAGAAAAATAAGAGCCCCGACCTATGAAGGTGAAGTAAACACAAGGGAGAAAGCTGAACAATGGTTGTTGGGTAAGAGAAAATATTTCTTAGTTCATAACTACTCAAGTGAGATGAAGGCTCGAATTTCCATCTATAACTTAAATGGCAAAGCAGCGAGATGGTGGAGAGATTTGAAACATACCAATAAAGATGAGTTAAGGGAAATACTCTGGAGTAACTTCCGCAAAATTTTTCAAGAAAAATATATGTCAGAAATATTCTTCGATAGGAAAGTAAAAGAGTTTCATGAACTACATATGGGATCCATGAATATGGATGCTTTTATTAACATATTTCTAGATCTGTTACATTATGTACCATACATCAAGGAAGAAAAGGTAAAAATCCAACAGTTTTTAGGATTTCTTCCTCCCAACTTTCAGGAAAGGATTCAGTTTGACATGCCTAAAACTTTAGACACCACATTGCACAAAGCTAGTCTCTTCTATGAGCATAGATAACTAAGGCAAGAGAACATGAAAAGAAACAAAGACAAGTATAAGAACTTCTCTGATAACCCAAAACCACGGTTTAACCCACCCCCATACAGGAAACAAAACAACAGTTTTCCACCGAATAAGAACTTCAACAAATCAGGTACAAAGCCATACGTACTAGCTCCAAATGCTAACAAGCTAGTAGCAGCTGGGGGAGACAATGCTACCCCGATATAGATCAAATGTTGGAAGTGCAACCAGCCTCATTATTCCCAAGATTGTAAGAAAAATACCAATGAGGACTTGCACAACTTACAAGAAGAACCAACCATAGAGGGCATAGTTGGAACCCCATGGATTTATGCAGCTTTGGATGGCCGACGTATAGACCATCAAGCTACCATGGTTGAGATAGAAGGTAAGATATTGAACACTTCCATTTCAATACTTATTGACCCTAACGCTTGTGAAATCTATGTTTCACCTAAATTTGTTGATACATCCAAACTGAGCAAAGTAAAACATGATAAACCTTGGATGGTCTAGTTAGCCACAGGTACGAAACGGAAATTTTCAGAAATAGTTAAAGACTACGAGGTAAACCTAAATTTTTTTCCAACGAAATTAAAACTGAACATCCCACCCTTAGGATCATATGATATACATATCAATATGAACTTGTTGGAAGAGCACCATGTCATGCTTGATTTCTTACACAAGTCAATCTTGTGTACAGATATCCAAGGAATCTAAGTAAAGGTTCAAGGAATTCCAAAGAAAGTTTCGGTAAGGAAAATATCTATCTTACAAGAAAATAAATGCGTTAGGAAAGGCTGCAAATTTTTTGCAGTAAACATCTGAGACATAGAGTCTAAGATAGAACAACGCATAGAGGACTTTCCTGTTCTTGTAGAATTCAAGGACGTGTTCCCTAAGGAAATCCCAGGATTACCTCCGTAACGAGACTTAGACTTTTCCATCAAACTGACACCATGATCAGTTTCAGCTTCCAAAGCCCCTTACCACATGAGTGCACTAGAGTGGGTGGAACTCAAACTGTAATTGCAGGAGTTGATAGAAAAAGGGTATATCTAACCAAGTGTGTCCCCTTGGGGAGCACCAATACTATTCATAAATAAAAAGAATGGTACGATGCAGAAGTGCATCAATTACCGTTAGCTTAACAAAATGACTATCAAGAACTAATATCCACTCCCTCAGATCGATGAATTGTTCAATCAGGTAGGAGCAGCCAAAATATTTTCAAAGATTGAGTTGCGATCCGGGTACCATTAGGTATGGATTCACAATGAGGATATTCACAAAACCGCCTTTTGTAGAAGATACAGGCACTACGAGTTTGTAGTGATGTCATTTGGGTTGACTAATGCACCCGCAGGATTCATGTGTATGATGAAAAGTATATTCAGTAAGTCTCTAGATAAATTTGTTTTGGTGTTTATAGATGACATCCTAGTTTACTCTAACAGTAAAAAGGAACACAAAGAACACCTTTGCATGGTACTACGAGTGTTATGAGAACACCAGCTTTACATTAATTTTAGTAAATTTAATTTTTACAAATCACAGATACAGTACTTAGGTCACATTATCTTCGAGACAGGGATAGTTGTGGACCTAGAAAATATTAGAGCCATAGAAGATTGGCCTACCCCTACCAGTGTCACTGACATTACATCCTTTTTGGGATTAGATGGATATTATTGAAATTTCATTGAGAACTTCTTGAGAATCGCTTATCCCATGACCTCTTTGCAAAAGAAATCAAATAAGTTCTTATGGATGACCAAGTGCAAAGAAAGTTTTCAAAAGCTTAAGTAGCTTTTGATGGCCGCACTGATACTACAAATTGTGGATTTCGATGGGGATTTCGTTGTTTGCATGGATTCAAGCAAGGAAGTGCTTGGAGGAGTCTTCTTACATAACGACCATGTGATCTGTTATGAATCACGAAAGTTAAAGGAGCATGAACAGAACTACCCCACGCACGATCTTGAGTTAGCAGCCATCATCCATGCTTTGAATATGTGGAGGCACTACCACATGGGAAGGAAATTCCTTCTGAAGACATACAATATGACTCTGAAGTATTTATTCGAACAACTAGATTTGAACGGAAGGAAATCCAGATGGTTAGCTTTCCTTGGCGAGTACCATTTCGAGCTAAAGCATATTAAGGGAAAAGATAACAAAGTTGCTGATGCTTTGAGCCGACAAATTCATATGATATATGAGGTGATGTTAATTCAAACTAATGCATATTGGCATGAAAGGGTTAGAACGACAAACAGAGTTGACCCTTTCTATGTAGAAATCCTCAAGAAAGTGCAAGAGGATAGGTTGTTTCAACAACAAAAAGAGTACAATGTAGACAAATCATGACTGCTATGGTCCAAAGAGAGATTGTACATTCCAAAAGGAGGGGACATTCAGTCCCACTTCCTCATGAAATTTCATTGGGAACCCTACTTGAGGCATCTGGGATATCAAAAGATGATATCCGCCATCAAGAGACACTTTTTTGGCCTAAGTTAAAGGCTGACATTGCGATGATTATCACGAAATTTTAGGAATGTCAGCTAGTCAAAGTTGAGCATCAGCATCCTTCAGGATTGATGCAGCCGTCACCCATTCTGGAATGGAAGTGGGAGGTCATTAGTATGGATTTTATCACCGGTATATTGAAAATTAAGAAGCAGAATGATTCTATCTTTGTAGTAGTTGACAAATTGTCAGAAGCAATGCACTTCATTCCATTGAATTCAACCTACAAGGCAGTAGAAATTGTCGATATATTCTTGAAGGAGATATTTAGATTACACAAAATACCCAAGGAAATCATATCGGATCGAGATACAAAGTTTACCAGAAACTTTTGGAGATATTTATTCTCTGGATTGGAGAGGAAGTTGAAATTTAGTACTGCTTATCACCCACAGAGAGATGGGAAGACAAAAAGGGTAAACTAGATTGTTGAGGACATGCTTAGGATGTATGTCATAAACAACCCCACTAAGTGGGAATACTACCTGCATCTTGCAGAGTTTGCGTATAGCAATAGTTATCAGGCTTCCGCCAAGATGATTCCCTTTGAGGTACTCTATGGATGAAAGTGTAGAACACCGGTTACTTAGGATAGCCCGGTGGATAGTCTCATGTTAGGGCCTAATTTATTAATGGACTTGGAATAGTTGGTTACCAAGGTCCAGGTGAACCTCAAAGGAGCACAAGACTTCCAGAAATGTTACGTGGATCGAAAAATAAAAGATAAATATTATCAAATAGGAGACCATGTCTACTTGAAAGTAAAAGAAAAATGGAGCTTGTTGAGCTTGGCGAGGTGCGGTAAGTTAGAACCTAGGTTTTATGGACCTTTTGAAATATTGGCCAAGAAAGGGCCAGTGGAATATGAACTAGCATTACCCACACACATAAGAGTCCATAATTTTTTCCATGCATCATTATTAAAGAAATATGTTTATGATACTAAACATGTATTTTATTGGTCCTTATTACAGGTGGAACCTAAAGGGGATTTTGTCCCTAAATCTATTCATATATTGGACAAGAGAGAGGTGCATCTCAAGAAGCACATTGTTGTCCAGTTGAAAGCGCAATGGAAGCACTTTGAAGCCGACGAGGCTACTTGGGAGAATGAAGCCACCATGAGAAAGGCTTACCCCGCCTTGTTTCATGATGTCATTATAAGTCCCTAGAACACCAGGGATGGTGTTGTTATAAGAGGGGAGGGATGTAAAATCCTGAATCTTAAACCTAACACTTATAGGCATGAGCCTATTGATTATGATGTTATCTGGATTGTTTATTTTGATATATTGGGTCAAAGACCCCACTTCATATGAACATGATGATTTGTTTTATATATTAGGCGTAAGCTAATTGTTGATGATATATATATGCTTGTTTCTGTTGGGTGGGGAACCTGAAGCACATGATTGATGAGATCTTTTGTTTTAAGCGAGGATATTTGGAGCACATGAGTAAATAATGTTGTGTTGAGCAAGAAGCTCTGAAGCACATGATTATTTATATTGTGTTGAGCAAGAAGCTCTGGAACACATGAAAATATAAGTTGGAAGTGTTGGGCATAATCCCTGGAGACTTCCATTTTGATGTTGAGAATAAGCTTTGGAACATCGGATCATTGCCCATTGTATCCCTAGGTGTATCATACAAGTACATCCTAGCATTAGTGTTGAGCGAAGAGCTCTAGAATTGCACTAAGTTTGTAACTCCCTGTTTTAGAGTTGAGTATGGGATTTGGTAAGCACTAGGAGTTATTGAAAAGAATTAATGATTCCCGAGTGAAAATGACTCGAGAAGGATATTGATCTCATCAAACTTATTGATAAGTGATTAAATGAAAATTTGAATTTATGTATTCTCATCAAGTACTCAAGAACTACCATGTTATACGAGGGAATCCAACATGCAAGGATGTTTAGAGTTTCCTATCCTAGTAAACCTAACCATCTACCTAATGACATTAATGAAGAAGTGTCATAAGTCTAGGGATCATAGTATATGATGTCCAAAGACAAATGTTAACAAATGTTAGATTATATATTTTATACATGCTATGTATAAGGAATAAACATAGTAATAATATTAATAATGAAAGAAAGAAGGAGAAGCTCCAATTTATTATTATTTATTACTAAAAGATAATAAATAATATAATGCCTACAAAAGTTTAAATTACGAACTAGTTAAAATTTCCTAAGTTAAATTATTAAAAATACCCCAAATTAAGGGTTAAATCAAGAAATCAAGGTTTCTTGATTTAACTACCCCTTTGACTGAAAAGTCTGTCTATAAAGTCTCACTCCAAGTAAATGCTTGGGGACCGGATCTATCTTTTTGGGAGTCATTATTATGCCTGCAAATTTCTCAAGAGATAGTTCTTTGAGAACATTTCCCTAAGAGGAATAAAGAGAAATGATCTAGACCTGATATACAAGTTAGGGAAACCCTAACTTAGGAGCTCTAAGCTACTTGCTTGTTGTAACCAGCTCGGGGGGATCTGGATTAAAACCATGAATGGTTCTGGGTCATGGTTAGGTGGAACGTGGTAGTTACCAAGTGATTCAGTCATCTAATACAAAGGTGAGATCTACCTATGTTTGTTAATGTTGATTATTTGAGTGTGTAGGTTTCATCCATTTAAGAAGATTCAACTTACAGGTATGAGGTTCTGGATTGCCTATTTTATTTTATAGAACAAGTGCTAGATATATTAGGAAATTTTTTACATTATACTTTTCTAACCCTATGTGCTTTGGTTCTGTCTAATTCTTCTAGGGTTTACATTTTAAATTATAGACCCTAGGCTATAATTTGTTTCCTATACTAGATTTATCCAGGGTTTGTTGATTTAGTTTACTTCTGTAATTTAATTCATGTATAAATATTTACCGATGCTCTTGCACCTTAGTTTTACTTCTGTATTATCTTTGTTGCTTAAACTAATTTTTTCTACAAACTAGGTATTATTTCAAAATAATTATGTAGCTGTTCATTGGCCTATATACTCTGCGAACAGATTTCATATTGTCAGAAAAGGCATGTTAAAATTAAAAAGACCAGTTTAGATCTAAGTTTCAGATCTAGAATAGTTATACAAATCTAATATTCATAACCTATTAAATATATATTATACCTATATATATATCAACAATTATAAAATAGAATTGTAAATTATAATCGATCAACATTAAATTTATATCTAAGAATAAAGTATACACATCACATACTAGAGCTAAGTTAAAAGTCAAAGAAGACCTTTTTTTCCATGTCTATATAAAGAAACATTAACATAAGCCAATTAACAATTCAAGAAATTGAGACCTTACAAATGGTCCACGATTATAATATCTATACTAGTTACTTCTACAAAGTATAACCAATTATAACCTTATCAACATTACAAAGTCGTGGCTTAAATTAACAAATCCAAATCGATGCTACTAAAATCCATATAAACAAGAAATCACATGTCATAATATTACCTATGGAAACCATGTAATAACAACCACAGTATCGTTACCATATTAAATTACAATCCATGTACTTAAAAAAGAGATCCCAGTATCGAATCCTATGGACATTTCGATGCCAAATTCATATACCATAAAACACAACACTCATTATATTAAAAACCCCAAGTGCATGTAATACATAGTAATCAATTTATAAAACCTCTTTATAATAAACTAAGACCGAAGATCGAATCCTGAAGAGTCTTTCTACTTTTTACAAAACCACGTTTTACACAGTCTGTATATGGGCTGTAATTAATAACTTAAATCCATTTATATGCATAGAGCTCGCAATATCGACCCCTATGGGTGTCCAATCTCGAGTCCATGTCTATATAACAAAACCATAATTACTAAAATACACTGTAAATATTTAAAAAATCCAAAGTAATTCCAGAGGTTGCAAGATCAAATCCTGTACGAACCGTAATAATTTACAAGAGCTAATATAAAAGTTCTACACAGGCTTCCTTTAGAAATCACAACCTCTCTACACATTGGATCGTAAGACTTGAAACAAGTTACATACACTATAGTCCTTGGCCTCAGCCCATAATTAATTCACAACAAACTAAATAAAACCTTTTCACAGGCATGGAAACCCTGTCAACAAAAAACCTATAGCAACGCTTTCCAACGCAGGGTTTTACACTCACTGCCTATATTACTTGCCATCTACACATTATAATAACGAGTGGTAAAATATAAGTCTACTTTGTTTTCGCAACTACCATGGAGAGTGCTCATGCCATCCACGGCATGGCCCCAAGCCATACACTGCCACCATTTACATTCTTACAACTAAAGAAAATAATGGAAGTGTTAGAATAATAAACCCATAGTTTACCCACTTAGACATTAATTCATTTATTTTTGTCTTATTTGCCTAGTTCATGTGTCCCACCTTGTGCAAGTTGCTAATTGCCTATCCATAGAGGTCAAACTTGCCATATCTGACTCATGTAGCGCTTGGGAAAGCCTTAGGAATCAAATCTACTTTATTCCTGGCCTCCTAGGTGCCTATCTGCTTTTTCTGCTTTATTGCCTGCTTTTTCAGTGTTTTAAGGCACATGGGAAAGCTAGACTAGGTGAGGTGAACTTGTTTTTTTTCCTACACATCCTCCTCTCTTTTCTCCATGCAGAAGCATGTATGAGCTTCCATTCCACCACTCTTTAGCTTGCCTATGCCTTTTTTCCAATTCGTGAGCTCCATGACAGATTTGGGATCCAGCTTTTACACCTATGGGGGATTTGCTTATTTTTGGTAAGCCTGCTTTATGCTAGATTTGGATGCTTCCTCATGCATTCAATTTCTTCATGTATTCTATTTATTCAAAATCCTATGATATTACAGGGTTGGCTATTGTACACTCAGTTAATATAATTTTGTGTTACAGCTCCATATTCAGTCTCCATTGTTAGCAATTTTGCATCATCAATTGATAATTGTTGTGGGTAAAATTAATCTACTGCTGGACTGAATTTATACATGGTATCAGAGCCATTGTAGGTTGTTACTCTCCTTCAAAAATTGTTTCGCAAGTTCGACATCAAGACTGGGACAGATTTTCTAAAGCTATGGATTCACAGAAAACTATCTTGACTCCCTTCAACTATTTTGAATGGAAAGTAGAGATGGAGATCTTGTTGAGAGTGAAATGACTCTACAGGGTGACTATGGCTACAGAAGCAGAGCCCAATGCTATTGCAGAGAAGATCAAATGGAACAATCGGAGAGATGAGGCCTATGGCCTCTTATGTCTCAGTATTTCCCGAGACCTCCTTTTCCATCTCAATGGATTAACTTAACCGGATCAAGTATGGGAGAAGCTTTCTGATATTTTTGGAAAGACAGATGAGATGAGGGGACATCAGATCGAAAATGAGCTGATTTCTCTGAGTCCCAGTAGCTTTGAATCCCTGCAGCTATATTTCTCCAAGTTCAAAGCACTAGTTTTGCAGCTGAAGCAGTGTGGTATCGAAAAGAAAGATGATCAGCTCGTATTGGCCATCCTCTCGAAGCTAGGACCTGACTACTCAGTCTTTGTTTCGACCTTCTATGCCACAAAACTCACAGCTCGAACCTGGAAGATGCCTAGCCTTGCAGATTTCATGGAATCTCTCACACAAGAACAAGACAAGCTGGTGATGATGGGAACCATCAAACCATCCAAAGATCAAGATTTGATTGCTGGAGATTCGAGGGTGGATTCAAAAAACAAAAAGAAAGCTAAAAATCCACCTGAGCAAAAGAGAGACAAGAATCAGTCTCTAGAGGATCAACAAGGTCCCAAGAAAAATACCCAAGAGAAGAAAAACAAAGGTGAAATGAACAAGTGCTCATACTGTTCGGAGGGAAATCACACTGAAAGCTCTTGTATGAAAAAGCAGATTGATATGCTGACCCAACTCCTAGAGAAGAATGGAATCTCCCTTCCAGAAAGCTCAAAGAAGAGAGAAGGAGGATCAAGTTCAGATGACAGAGAGAGAGTTCATGCATTGGTTGCTGGCACATCAAGCTCACCCAGTTTTATCATTGATTCTGGAGCTTCAAGACACATGGTTTCGAATAAGAAGGCCTTCTCCTCATTGGATATGTTGAAAGGACCATCTATTGTACTGGGAGATGACTCTCTCATTGAAAGTAAAGGCAAAGGAAGGATAGATCTTGATCATGGTGAGTTCAACAATGTGCTGTATGTCCCTGGTCTCACCTCCAACCTCCTATCAGTGTACCAGATAACCCACACTGGGTCTCCTAAGAAGGTCATATTCTCCCCCGATGAAGTTGAGATCAAAGAAATCTCAACTAGTAGAGTCATTGCAAAAAGAGTTGCGAATCATGCTCAAAAGGTATACATGTTCTCACACTTCCTACCTTACTCAAACCCCTCTACTCTTCTCATTCATGCTAATGAAGCCAGCAAGTTGTGACATGAAATATTTGGCCATCTAAATTACAAGTATCTGTTTGATCTTAGTGAGAAAGAAATGGTCATAGGGTTGCCCAAGATAAAATTTTCCAAAGGAGTCTGCCAAGGCTGTATCCTATGAAAACACCCAGAGCACAAATTTGAGAAAGCTAGTCATGAGAGAACCTCTCCACCCCTCAAGCTGATTCACAGTGATGTTGCTGTCCCATTCCCTCATATGTCCATGAGTCAAGCCAAATATGCATTGACCTTTATTGATGATTTTTCCAGGTATTGTTGGGTTCACTTCATGAAACACAATTCTGAAGTTTTTGGCCTATTCAAAGTCTTTAAGGCTTTGGTTGAAAACCAGTGTGGAAGGAAACTCAAGGTCCTCAGATCTAACAATGGTGGTGAGTATGTCAAGTCTGAGTTTATTAACTATTGTGCAGATGCAGGTATTCAGATGAAGCATTCTATCCCTTACACACCACAACAAAATGGTGTTGCTGAGAGGAAGAACAGATCACTGAAGGAGATGGCAACATGCATGATGGAGGCCAAAACTTTTCCACCAAAGTACTGTGCCGAAGCTATCAACTGTGCAGCCTATATTTAGAATAGGGTGCCTCACAAACATCTTGATGGCATGACTCCCTTCGAAGCATGGAGTGGGCACAAGCCAAATGTGATCCATTTCAGGATTTTTGGCTCAAAGGCATGGGCTAGAATCCCGACAGAGAAGAGGAAGGCTTTGCAGCCCCAAAGCCAAGAGTGTATTTTTGTTGGATACTCTAAATATTCAAAAGGGTACAATTTGATAAACTTGAGCACAAACAAATCCTTCATTGAAATGTGTGTTTAGTTTGAAGAAGAACCCCTTGCAGAAGTGGAAGTTGGTGAAGCCTCTTCACCACCTGAACCTCAAGAAGTAAGTAAAGATTTTGTTGAACATGATAATTCTGATTTGTCTAATGGAGATGAGTTTATTGCAGACCCAAACAGCCCCACAAGGCCTAAATGGGCAGCCAAGACACTACATGCAGCAGGAGAGCTAGCTGGGGATCCCAATGACCCAAGGAGGACTAGATCTCAATTTGAGAGTGGTCTCTGCATGAAGGATCCTATGTTTGTTGAAAAAATATATTTGATGGTGGAGTATGATCCTCAAACATATGAAGAAGCAGCAGGAGATCCAAGATGGCAAGCTGCCATGAAGGAGGAGTTCAGCTCACTCCAGAAGAGCAACACATGGGAGCTAGTGGATCTTCCTCCAGGAAGAAAGTTAGTCCAGTGTAAGTGGGTCTATAAGACCAAGTTTTCTGCCGATGGTTCACCACTAAAGTAAAAGGCTATATTGGTATCTAAAGGCTACTCATAGGTTCATGGAATTTATTACAATGAGACCTTTGCCCCAGTGGAAAAGATGGATTCCATCAGGCTAGCTCTAGCCATTGCAGCCTCAAGGCAATGGGAGGTACATCATATGGATGTAAAATGTGCCTTCCTGAATGGAGATCTCACTGAGGAGATATATATGCAGCAGCCTCAAGGTTTTGCTACTAACCCTTCTCTTTTGTGCAGGTTGGGAAAGTCATTGTATGGGCTAAAGCAAGCCCCCAGGGCTTGGTATGCCAAGATAGATAGCTTCTTGCTATCTCTGAATTTTGTTCGGTGCAAATCAGATCCAAATGTCTATTTGAAGTCTGTTAATAGTTCATTAATGATCATTGTGTTATATTTTGATGACCTCCTCATTACAGGAAGCTCACAGGCTGAGATTGCTTCCTTAAAAGGAGCTATGAACCAAGCCTTCTCCATGATAGATTTGGGGCTCTTAAGTCAATTTCTGGGGCTTGAGATTGCTCAAACCAAATCTGGAATAAAGGTGCACCAGTCCAAGTATGCCTTGGATTTTCTGATCAAATTCAGAATGCAAGACTGCAAAGCAAGCAAAACTCCTTTCCTTTTAGGAGTGAAGCTGGAGGAAGATGATTCTCCACCGATGGTAAACAATACACTGTATAGACAATTGATTGGATGTTTATTGTATCTGACACATACTCGAACTGATATTTGTTATGCAGTAAGTGTGGCTTCTAGGTTCATGGATCAGCGTCATGATATCCATTGGAAAGCATCCAAAAGGATCCTTAACTTTGTTCAGGGAATAAGGACACATGGGATCCTCTATAAGGCAAAATCTGATCTTGATTTGATTGGATTTACTGACAGTGATTGGGAAGGTGATAGCATAGACAGAAAGTCCACTTTAGGATATGTGTTCATGCTTGCAGAAGGGCCAATCAGCTGGTCAAGCAAGAAACAGAGTGCCATTGCACTCTCATCTACAGAAGCTGAGTACAGAGGAGTTGTTAATGCAGTAACTCAGTGTTTATGGTTGCAGGGTTTAGTTGGAGAGTGTGGTTTCGAACCTGAGTACTCAACTACCATCTACCGTGATAACTAGAGTACCATTCGAATCTACAAATATCTAGTTCAGAAGCAGAGAACCAGACACATTGAGATTCACATGCACTACATCAAAGAGCTTGTGCATGATGGCACCGTTCACCTACTCTTCTGTTCATCTTCAGAACAAGTAGCTGATATCTTCATCAAAGCATTTTGTGAGAAGACCTTCAGCAATCTCAAATCACTACTGGGGATTGCTGATCATGCTGTAAAGGCATGAGTGGAGACAAGATTCTACAATTTTGTTTTACAGTCCATGTTTAAGGGAGGATTTTCCCAAGTTGGTTTTGCCTCTTTCCTTGTTTATTTGGACATGCAGTATGTAAAGGGTGACTAATCCTTATTGCTAGGCCGTATATTTTTTATTTATTACTCATAAAGTCAGGCTTAAGGGGGGGTGTTAGAATAATCAACCCATAGTTTACCCACTTAGACATTAATTCATTTATTTTTGTCTTATTTCCTAGTTCATGTGTCCCACCTTGTGCAAGTTGCTAATTGCCTATCCATAGAGGTCAAAATTTCCATATCTGACTCATGTAGCACTTGAGAAAGCCTTAGGAATCAAATCTGCTTTATTCCTTTCCTCCTAGGCGACTATCTGCTTTTTCTGCTTTATTGCTTGCTTTTTCAGTGTTTTAAGGCACATGGGAAAGCTAGACTAGGTGAGGTGAACTTGTTTTTTGTCCTACACATCCTCCTCTCTTTTCTCCATGAAAAAGAATGTATGAGCTGCCATTCCACCACTCTTTAGCTTGCCTATTCCTTTTTTCCAATTCATGAGCTCCATGACAGATTTGGGATCCAGCTTTTACACCTATGGGGGATTTGCTTATTTTTGGTAAGCCTGCTTTATGCTAGATTTGGATGCTTCCTCATGCATTCGATTTCTTCATGTATTATATTTATTTAGAATCCTATGATATTACAGGTTTGGCTATTGTACACTCAGTTAATATAATTTTGTGTTACAGCTCCATATTCAGTCTCCATTGTTAGCAATTTTGCATGATCAAATGATAATTGTTGTGGGTAAAATTGATCTACTGCTGGCCTGAATTTCTATAGGAAGAAAGTATACATAGTCCAACCATGAAGGTGAATTCCACACAAGCCCCAAGGTCTATCGTTGCACACAATGCAGAGTTTTATTGGAACCAAACTCCAATAAACCCCAACCAACAACGAGATAAAACTCAGTCTCAACCATAATCCAAGAGGTGACAAGTGAAGACTTGTTTAACATGCTTAATGTAAATGTTATGGAATCACCGATGACTTGCATTTTAGCTTTGAACCATGCCATTCCTCACTAGCCCTGTCACCTACAACCACCAAACAATGAGATGGATGAGAGGTATGAAGTCGTGACTAAGATGAAAACCAACAATGTACTACGAAACAAAAATGATACCATACCTATAATTATCATGGAGGTCGGACTCTCCCTACTATGTAGAGGAAAAAGGGCAAGCAACGAAACTACACAATGACCAAACCTCGTTGTAGATCCAAACCCTATGTTGGGCTGCCACATTCTCCAATGCACATTAATGGCGCCAACCTATTCCTATTGTCAACTTCCAAACCCACTTCTCTATAGTTTATAAGCGATTCAATATTGATTGTATCCATTTCATGCAAAGTCATGAACCCCATGAACCATGTTGTAATTTCTCCACCACAAGTTTAATACAAGGTTTAAGTCATCACATATATCGCATACGATAGGGTTTTACACCTTAGGACTATGCTCATCGAACCCTTTAGGATCTAAGTCTAAGACCATGGCATATGAAATATTCCATGGTAGGTTGTTAGTCATAAAGCCATGTTTTGTCTTTAACAAAAGAGTATGAACCTGTAAAAGCAAAAAAAGGAAAGTATAAGTTAATTACTTTTCATAAAATAAATATGTAATACAATTATGATAGGGCATGAACAATTGATAATAATTACACCAAGAATAGTAAGTATCACTTAGCTAATCATTATATGTCATATAAATAATAAATGTGGTAGTGACCTTGTCACTAACCTGAGTCTGTAAGGAACAACAATAACAACTAGTAGGTGTCACTAGCTGCAAGTATGAGTATTAGTGAACAAGCATTCAACACTCAATAATCAATGTTTCATCGCTAAGTATACCTACGAGTAACGAAATAAGAATGCATTAGTTCAAACATAACTAAGTAATCTCACTTCGTGCAGGTGGGTCTAACCGTAGCCAACCCCAACCAACACTTCTAGGATGTTCAGGCTCCTACAGTTAGCAAGACTACCAAATTTAGCCTAATGGCCAAATTCTTCTCCAAATAGTACCTTTCCACAATTTCGCCTCCGAAATCGTTGTTACGACACTCTGTTTATGCAATAGAGTTTCTAATGTCAATATGCGGGATGCAGGATCTCAAAATACCCAAAGTCACACTCCACAACTTTTGTTCCTACATGGCCTTCCCGAAATCTGGTTTCGGGATGCAGGATGCAAACTTTACAATGTTACTCCCAGAAACTTCCTTCTCGAAATTCTTCCCCCACAATTTTCCTAGACGTTAGATCTTTTCGGCCTTCACGCTGACCATCGATCTTCCCTTTGAAGCAAACTTCTCAGATCTCTATGGATCTCTTAACTTCCTCACAACTTTCATTGTGGGATTCTTCCGGAATGTCAAATCTTGATCTGCAGACTCAATCTCTACCTTTCGTTCTCTGCAAAAACTTGTTAATGTAGAAAACCTGTGGGTTACGACGATTGGTCATGAAATTGATCAATCCACCCTGCAATCTTCCTGATTCTTTAGCCTAACACTCTTATGCATGCATGCAAAGTAAAGTGCAGATGCAGAATTAAATTCTGCATCCAACGAGTACCCACTCGGTATACTTTTGAGGGACCCCGCTACCCCAAAAACAAGAAATACTTGAAAAAACAGAATGATGACATCATCATTTCATTTTTTTAGGTATTTCTTATTTTTGGGGTAGCGGGGTCTGTCAAAAGTATGCCGAGTGGATACTCGTTGGATGCGGAATTTAATTCTGCATCCAACAAGCTCTCCCGATCGAAATTTGAGTAAAAACACAGGGAGATATGTCAAAAATACAAACAAAAAAGTAGTTTTTTTCTTTTCTTCCTCCAAAATTAATAAATATTATTTTATTATTTTAACTCTTATTTTATTAATTCATTTTAGGAGGCCCATTTTGAGTTGAAATTTCCTCTAATGCTTCCAAAACCTTCTTTTTTCCCCTTTTTGGACTATCGACGCTCCTAGCAGAAAGGACATGTGCGCCGAGCTAATTTTATGTCAAAGAAAAATGGAATCAATGCTCTTTACTCCACAATGGGAAGCACCATTGACTCTTTGTGTAAAAGGGAGAAAGTCTCCGACCCTCCAAGATATGGGAACAAAAAACCAAAACATCTCAGGTCATGTTCAGGTCAGGTTCTCCAAAACGAAAATGGACAATGTGGAATTTCTAGGAAGGCTGATAGGCAATGTGGACTTTCCAAGTGCAATAGAATTCCCCGCAAAGTATGAAGCTAGAAGGAAGTGATAGGTGAAATAGTTTGTAGGATATCCGTATTATATAGAGGCAATGAGATATGGACTCATAATTGACATAAGAGCAATAACTGACTCTATCCAAACCAATTAAGTTGTGAACCAATACACTGTAGATCTATGATGATGACCACGCCGTGGCTACCAATAATAAATTATAGATCCATGAACAATAGATATAGGAGGTAGGACATAGCTACATAACATACAAAGCAGATCCATGTATCCTAACGTAAAATACAGAACACAACCACCAAACATACATTGTGGATCTATGTCAGGACTCTGAATGATCTCCAAACGCAACCTGAGCATAGGCAATGATAAAGCCTAACCACTCAGGGTCTTCATTCCAATCCCCAAGCGATACGATTTTAACCATGTGAATAGATGTCTTGACATTGAACATGGCAGAAACCACTTCATTACCAGTCATTGATGTCAACTGTTAACAAGTGCGAGGGAAATCACCATTAATGTTAATGATCCCCAAGGTATCTCAGTACATTCTCCAAGTGTGAATAAATGTTTTGATGTTGAACACTTGATAGAATCTTTCAATCAAAGGTCATTGATGAAAACCTACTGTTGAAAGTGAGGAAATATTCCATTGATGCATGTAGGATTCATGGTAATTTTTAAGTTTCTAGGTTTAATTCCTAGATAACAATTTGAAGTCGACAGGAATAGACTTGTCATAGGAGGGCCATGATGATTCCCACATCAATGACATGAAACACGGAACAAAAGTTTATATGAAGTGATAAAACTGACTCAGACATGACTGACTTTATGAATAGGTAAAGTTACTGATGAGTTATTTTTTCTGAGAGAGACATCCTTTGAACAATTTGCAGCATGACATGTGACTTGGTAGCATTGACTTAACGAGACTAGAACCAGGTGTAATGCAAGGAATATGACGAACAATTCTTTCAATTGACTCAAAGGAGTCATATGACTCACAGAAGTGGATCGACTCGGAGACGAGATGAATACCTAACTGTTCATATATGCAAATGCAGACATGTGCCATGTTCAAAGGTGGACTGTAGACTACTTCCATAAATACAAATGAAAACCATTCCCCTTTCCTTTAATTTCCCCATCTTGAAAAATGAGTTCCTCTGTTCATTTTTATGAGTCAAAAGACGGTAACAAACACTCGTTGAAGCTCATCAAATGATGAGTCCATTCTCACATGTTTTACGAACCTGAGAAAGGAGGGGTTCGTTCCCAAATAGGGTCTTTCATTGTTTTTTTTTATGAGCCCAACGAAATAAAAAATTTCGTTTCATTTTTAGAGAGTTTGAAATGACTAAGAAGACTACAAAAAGTCCTTTTTTGTAAATAAGGCTAGACAGTCCGAAAAAGAGATAACCTACCCCCAACTAGTCAACCGTTCTGATTCTTTTACAAGCGTGAACATAACAAGTTCACTTGGAAATCTTTTTTTATTTTTAAAGAGACTGAAAAGAGCTTAAATATTACTCCAGAATGGGTTCCCTTTTTCATAATCCACTTTTAACGAGTCTGGAAAAGAAAAAAAGTATATTCGATACCCTTTTACTTGTTTTTTAATGAGCATGTAAAAAGTGTATAAAGACGCTTAGTATTTTTTCATTTTGCTCCAAGCTTGAAAAGGACTAAAATATCTTATTTTTATAACCATAACCCCAAAGTTGACTTGAAAAGCTCAAACACATATTAGAAACCAACTTTATCGAAACTATATAAACTCAATAGTAAAAAACCACTTTCATTAAATAATTTTGGATTTCAAAATAATTAAATTACAATAAAATAGTAAAAATTTATAAAATTGCTATAAATAGAAAGGAAATAGTAAAATTTCTTTACCATTTTGTTTTACCATTGTGGAAGTTTGGTAGTTGGAGTGAAAGAGAAATCTTCCACCGGTGATTGAACAAGTGTCTCCCATTGCTTCTCAATATTCTTTGGAGGAGGCAAGCATCTAAATCTTGCTCCCAAATTGTTTCCATTTCATGTTCATAATGTTTTTATTGGATTTAAAATAAAGATAGGGGGTTCATTTAGGAAATTTCAACCAGGGAAAGGTTTTTTTTTTTTTTTTTGTCTGTTTTAATGGCAAAATTTTTGGGCCTTAGGGCTTTTCAATTTTCCATCTCAGCGCACAACGGTGATCTGTCGTGCTAGAAAAGAGGCGCCGTAGGTGCTTTGTCCACAGCCAATAGAGGCGTCGATCGTCGGTGCTCTATGTAGGTGGAGGTAGGATCACTATAGGTGCCCTGTCCACATGGTAGAGAGGCACCACAAGCCCTAAAAATGAAAAAAAAACCTAATTCCATCAAAAAATCCATTTTTTATTCTATGGTATTTAAAAATATTTTTTAAAGCTTTCCTTTTTCATCATGATGTAAATTCTAATGAAAATTTTCATGTGTTGTAGGTGAAATACCACATCTACATCATGGTTATTTAGAAAGAATGTGAACATGAGACGACAAATGATGAAGCTATAGTTGATCCTACTATGATAGAGGACTTACTGAACTGTGGGTTACTAAATTACTTCCGAGTACCAGGAATGAAAGCATACATCCGCTTGCTGGAGTATATCATAGATATGTGGGATCCTGGCGAGGAACACTTTGTAGTTGGGATCCATGATTTGACTATAAATATCAAGGATATCTACTTTTTGACTTGGTTTTCATGAAGAGGTATACCAGTAGTCCTATCCGGTGCACGAGGGGGAGAGCCCTCCTCAGATGATTTGATAGACCAATATTGTTCACTAGGTACGCATCCTCAGTCTTGAAAACTGTGTATCCAGCAGATAGTGAACCTTCATCTAAGGACGATAGTCTACACTATTGGTAAAGTGGTTGGGACTAGGTCTTCCCACTTGACTACGAGGTCACATATGTTGTAATCCATTGAGTGCATGGCACCCACAGTCTTTAATTGGTGTGAAGGAATGTTGAAAAGTCTAAAGGAACAACTTAAGAAATGTAAGAGGGGGACACTTAAGCAGTTTGGTCATGGAGCTATGGTGGTATATTTTATCTTACAGCAGGTGTCCCACATGAGGCCATAGGTGACTATGAGCAACATAGACCCTGAGGATCCTAGGATGCTCAGGTGGGTGTATGTCATGGCTCGCCATGGAGGCGGTGGACTAAAAGTTGTCTATGGATCACCCTTTTCCCGTGGGCTAAGGAGCCATCTCCTCATAATATAAGATTATGCCTATGAGGGGGCGGACTTCTAGGATGATCTAGAGCTTGTACTACATGAGGGGAAGATGTGGGATGACCGAGGTAAGAAAAGACATTATCCACTATTTTTTTTAAATTTTTTGAAGTTTATTTCATTTTTATTTTGCAATACTGAGATGAAAAATGGTTTTTATACAGATATTGGACCAATATGCCCAGTAGGCATGTCGCCCATTTCGAGGCAGGAAAGGACCAAGGAGATGGTGGCTTATTGCCTTGAGGCTGACGAGGAGCTTGGATATTTAGAGGAGAACTTGCAGCATCTCATAGTAGGGATTTCATACATGACCACTGATGATCTACCTAGGCGTTACCAATGCCAGACGGCAAGGGTCTCTGGACGATTTGCTAGGATACTCCTTAGAGTGGCTCAGACTATCATATGCTATCAGTAGCACCACCAGAAGGATTAGTCTATAGGGATCTTTCCATTTTGTATATGTATACTAACAGCTATGAGGCTTCATATTTTTCCCCATATATTCATATTTTGGACTTGTTACGGTCCTAAACTTTGAGGGAACTGAAAACTTGATGTTTCATCCCAATTTTGTATCTTAGTCTCACAGTTTGATATATATGACAAAAAATTTATTTATAGTTGTGTGTGAAGAAAATGTGATGTGTGAAATGATGTATACTTATGAATTTAAATGTGTGTTGTTTATATTTCAAATGGACTTCTTAACTATTAGAAATGTACCAATCCAAAACATAATTAGCTAAGGAATCTGCCACAGTGTTCAAATGTCTTGGAATGTGTTGATATGTAACCTTCCCAAAAGATATTTCTAACAATATAACTCCTCAAAGTGTATGAAGAAGCTGGGGATTTCAGATGGTGTAGAACCGGTTAAGCTGTTGAACAACTAGTTCAGAATCTAGGTAAACCCTAATTTCCCTTACATTATTAGCTAGGGCTTATGTCAACAATCCAATCAAAACATGGTATTATACTAGATTGTTGGTGGAGGGACCTAAACAAACACCCCTTGAACTCGCCAGATCTCCTGTAGGAGAGTATAGTACCCAAGATTCTGACACAAGGTTTAGTGTATATCAATTAGCACCATCCGTAAAACCAGTGAAAGTACTCATCTGTCCATTATCAAAAAGACATACATAAGTAGGGTTTTCTGATAAACACATCTTAGATCACATAAAAGACACACTTTTCAAACCTAAGACACACAAAAAACTATAAACAATATTTACAAAAGGTCCCATGCTATATGACCTATCCATAGTATCTTTTTAGGTAGAGCCTATTATGGGTCTCACCTAGGGGTATCCCATCATAATCTACTAACTCATATGCACCCTTTTCTAATACTCGGCTGATAATTTAGGGTCCATGCCACTTGGATTTGAATTTTTCTTCCCCCAGCTTATCATGCTTCTGGTCATAAGTCAAGACCAGGTCTCCTTCATCAAAAGAGCAGGGTTGAACGGTTCTGTTATATTGTGTTTTGATGCGTCATTTGTGTGCTTCATTGGCTAAGGTACCATTGTGGCAGGTTTCATCAAGTCTATTTAGATACAGAAAACATTCTTCTTCTATATTGGTATGGGGAAAACGTTCAACAACAAGTTTGAGAGAAGGGATCTTGGATTCTATCGGGAGAGTTGCTTCCAACCCATAAACCAATTGAAAAGGTGTGAAACCGGTGGAATTCTTCACAATGGACCTATAATCCCAATGTGTAGATAATAGTTCCAAGTGCCAGTTTGATTTGGCCTGCCCTACCATATGTTGAAGCATATTTTTTAATACCTTATTAATAGCTTCAAACTGGCCATTGGACTGAGGATAGTAAGGTGTAGAGTTATCGTGATGAAACCCTAACTTTGCACTAAGTTCTGCCATCATATTGTTATGAAAGTGTGACACATGGTCGGTCACAATGACCCAAGGAATCCCAAACCTAGGGATGATATGGTTAAATAAGAATATTGCAGTTGTTTTACCATCTTTGGCATATGTGGGTATAGCCTCATCCCATTTCATGAAATATTCCATAGCCACAATAATGTAGCCATGCCCCCTGACTGAGGTAGGTCTACAGTGCACGAAGTTGATGCCCCATTTTGCAAAAGGGCCAACTGTAATGACCAGATGGAGCAGAGTTGGATGGGTGCGTTTTTTAGTAGTAAACATTTGACAAGGCGGGCATTTCTTGACCGTTTCAATGCAATATTTTAAGATCAAGGGCCATAAATACCCTACACACAATATTTTCTCGACAATAGCCAACCCAAATAGATGACCTCCACAAGCTCTAGCATGGAAATCATTCAGGATGATTTCAACTTCTTCATGTGTGAGGCAACGACGTAATATCGAATCAAAACCATGGCAGTATAAGGTATCATTCAGAATGGGATATTATTTAGCATGGTAATGGATTCGATGATGTTCATCGCAAGTAGCAGCAGGATGATATCGTAAAGTATGGACATACAAAATGATGTCTCCATACCAAGGATCAGTCGTACTAATGAGAAACAACGATTCATCTGGTAATGAATCAAAGGGCTCTGTATCCTTCGTAGTATGGGAAAGTTCACATATGAGCTCTGCAAAAACAAGAGACTTCTTAGAAGTACTGTTGGTGAACTCCAACTCAAATTCTTGGAGAATAATAATCCAACGTGAGTATTTTCCCCCAAGCACTTGTGTCAAAACGTAGTACATGGGGTTGGAGTCAGTGTAAATAGGGGTGGTGCAGAGCAAGATATAATGATGGAATTTATGGACCGTGATGACCGTGGCCAGAGAAAGCTTCTCCACATGTGAATATCAAGTTTCAGAGTCTAAAAGACTCTAATAGATCACATGTTCATGGTTGTGTTCATTTGTTTGAACAAGGACCATGCCTATGGTAGAAAACAATGCAACCACATACAAGGAATAGTCCTTAGTATAATTAGGTGGTTACAACACCTATGCATGGGTAAGTGCATGTTTGAGATTAACAAATGCGCGTTGCATGAAATCATCCCAGATGAAAGGGGTATCCTTTTTAAGAAACCTCATGAAACAGTGAGTCCTTTCTGCATAATTGCAGACGAAATGACATAGAAATTTTGCCTCCCCTTGTAAACTTTGGAGTTTAGTTATATTTGTAGGAGCAGGTAGGTCTAAGATAGCTTCAATCTTCAAGGGATCATTGTGGATGCCATCTTTAGAAATGATAAATACAAGGAGTCGGCCAGTTTCTACACAAAAAACACATGTATGGGGATTTAGATGAATATTGAAATGATGACATCTAAGAAAAATGGCTCTCAGATGGTTGACATGAATATCCCATTGCTTGGAATGAGAAGGTAGGTCATCGAGATAAGGTTCCAAAACATGTTTGATGTCATGAAAAGAATGACATGGCGCGTTGAAATGTTGCGCCAATGTTTTTTAAACCAAAAGGTAGTTTGCGATAGGAAACGTCCCCCGAGGGAAAATAAATTTTGTCTTGTGTTTGTCTGACAGGAGAATCTCAATCTGACTATAGCTGAAGAAGCCATCCATAAAGGAAAAAATAACACTTCTGGCGCAGTTGTTGATTATCTTATCAATATAGGGAGTGGGAAAATTTTCTTTTGGACAAGATCTGTTCAAATCCCTAAAGTCAATACAAACCTTGATAGTGCACTGCTATTTGTTCACAGGGACTATCTTGGACACCTATTCAGTTAACGGTATGGGGTAAATGAAACCAGCCTTCAGAAGTTTTTCAACTTCTTCCTTAATGAATGCAGCTTTTCGTGGATGGACTTCTCATAGTTTTTGGCAGACTGGCTCGGCACCAGGGTAATTTTTTTATCTCATGGACAATAATAGAGGGATCAATCCCTAACATTTCTTTATATGTCTAAGAGAAGACAGATATAAACTCCTTGAACAAGGCCGTGTATTATTGGACTTCTTCAGGTGAATATTTTTGGCCTATGTAAATGTGTTCTGAAATACCTAGTTTTACTGATATGTCCATGGGCATGGTTTTTGCGATGTTGCATAAATTTCCCTCAAATTCGACATTGCGAGTGAGTATCAGAGACAGAGGGTCTGTGTGTCACATGCCCCAATTTTGCAAAATAATATTATCTTATTTTGATTTTATTCCAAGACATTATGTTCAATTTAATGCTAAGTTGTAAATGATGACTCAGCAAAGTCAAGGATATTGAATGTAATTCTGAATATTTTAATTTTAAATAAATAAAAGTGGAGACAACAGCTTGGGAGAGCTGTTGAAAAGAGTGTTACTGGTCAAGTTGGTGGAGGAGACCAGGTGGAGAGCAAATAGACAAGTGGCAGCATCCTCAAACACTACCAATGTTGTAGGTTGCAACCTCCCTACATTTGGGGTCATGATCCCCCAAGAAAGTGGGATCAGAGCAGGTGGCTCAATTAATGACAACTAACCCAAAAAGATCTAGGCAATCTTAATAAAAAATCCCATTGCAGAGAGCTCAGGCTAATCATTCCAGGAGAAGAATCATTTAGGTGAATGTACTTCAAGGAATTCATTGGGAAGAGAATTTGTGGAAGGTGTCTGAGGGGTAAACTGCAGGAAGTGATCTAGTACAGCTTTGCAGTTAAAAGATCTTGCTGCAGAGTGCAGAGTTGGTATTGATTCATTGGACTCGTACTTTGTTGTTTGCTCCACCCAGTCCTAACCATGGAGACCAGGAACAGGGTTGGGGGTCCTAAGAATTCGATGTTTGAACGCTCTCCAGGAGTTGGTAGAGAGGAACGGCCTCCCAACGCTGTTGTCATCCAGCTTTAAAAACAAGTTCTACAATCTTTTAATTGCTGTGTTAAAGTTTATATCTGAGTAGGAACAAATCATGAATGATTTATATGTTATGTAGTGAACTGTTAAGCTTGAAATCTCTTAGTTGTTTGAATGTTGAATCTCTTCTTTGATGAAAAATAATCCTACCTGTGTTTTTCCCCATCTGGAGTAAACCATATCATACTCTAGCACATGTAGTGTATTTAATATGAATGAAGTATGATAGGAATCTGAAATGAATAGAGTACTTATGTTTTTCAAAGTATTGAAATCTTTCTTTCAGTAGATAGTTGCTTCCAGAAAGAATATTAATCTGTTTAGTAGGGTTGTTGTTAGAACCATACTGTGTATTAAGAATACTAGAAAAGAACGGGATCGTATTATTTTACTAATAGCAACATGTTCAAGGATGTAAATCATTATTTTACACAGTACCTTATTTTATAAACTATACATCTACACTGAAATAGAAGAAATAGAAATGTCAGTTAAATGCTTATTATTTATGTTAAGTAAGGATTGGTAACCTAATTAAATTCTGAAGATAAACTAATCTGAGATAAGGAATATAAGAAACAAGAACTTAATAACTCTTACAGTATTCTTTCTCTTAGAATTAAAATAACTAAAAGACAGTAGTAACCTATGCTTAAAGTATTTAATAAGGAACTATCCTTCCACACTTATAGACAAATTTATATGTAAAGGAGTATTGACAGGTATGAAAATTCTTATTACTTTCACTGAGTTTACATAAATAACTTTATTAAATAAAATAAACTATTATAGACTATTCTTAGTCCTTATTAATATTATATATATGCAAATATAAACTTAAGAGAATATAGTATTCATAGATAATATTATTATTAACACAAATAATATTATTAACAATAAAGAGTATTGTTTATAAATTAGTAATTCTTTTAAACAAATTGAAGAAATCTTGTGTGAGTAATCGAATTAACAAAATAACAATACAAAAATTATTACTATAAAAGTTAAATGGGTAAAAACCCTAGCTCATATTCTGAGCAGTAAGCTATCTGTATTCTTTATATACATTAGTAACCTAGGGAAAACCATAAGTTGAGTTCTTTTTAACCATTAAAGGAACTAACTAAATTCATTTCACAGAAATGAAATACAATAATAAATAACATATACAAAATGTATACTTATAAAAGAAATTGTTTATTTTTATTTTTATAAATAGTATGTATCTATAAAAGTAAATGATAGGGTTGAAACCCAAATACATATATTATAATTACAAATGCCAGTACATCAAAGTTATAGACCAAATTAATTAGATTATGTAACTACTAAACAAATGCGTTTTTATAAATTACTTGCAGTCCTTTAAGGACAAACAGAAAGACAGTATTAATTTTTATAAATTAGAATTTCCACAATACTATGTATTACTAGTTACCAGTCAACAAAATAAGTAATAAAAATTGTTAAAAACTAAATAGAATAATTTATTTCAAAACGACGGTTTCCATAGGATAAACCCTGGCTCGTAAACTGTAAGAAAAAACGAGTAAGGATTACAACTAAACAATGACTATATGTATTAGTCTTAAAAACTATAATCATAAACTTTTACCGAGTATTAAATTCGGGGCGCAAAAACTTCATTTATAGTCAAGAAGGGTAAAAACCTTGAATTTACACAGAGCATAATATCAAACATCTGTTAAACCAAAACAAGCTTCAAGACAGTACTGTCTTTACAAGAGAACTATTAAATTAAACAAGCCGTAAAACTAAACATTAAAAACTATTTACATTGCTTAGTTAAAACCGAGTCTACCCATCGACTTACGAGGGTTCGAAACTAGATAAACCCACATATGACCTACAAAGAAATCAAACCACATAACTTATGGTGAGTCGAGGAAGGTTTTCCCAAACCTTGGGTGATTCCAATGACCACCTTGTTACAATTAGGGTGAAAAACCAACACATGGACCATGGGGCTTACCCAAACTAAGCCACGAGCCACAGCATTGAAGGCAGTCTGCATACTTCCTCAAACATGGATGTATATGGCCATGAGCCCTACAATATATTTGAAACACATAAGTCAGAAGTAAAACAACTCATGAATCACTATGCTATTGTAATGGCATATACACCTGCTGCAAACTTAATAAACACTAAAAACAATATTTACTTGTCATGTGAAGCAACGAACAGTCTGGTAAACGTTCTGTCACCAACAAGATTCACAAATCCTAGACCCAACAGTCTGTAAATACTAAAACTCACGCAACAGCGAACCACGAGGACAATGAAGGGAAGATTACTCAGACAGCAGCCAAGGGCAACGATAATCTCCACATGTTTGCAGAGTGAGAACCCTGACCACTGAGAATGGATTTTAAAACCTCACATTGATGACAATTGCAACACTGAACCAAGAGTCAATACAGCCGTAGCAAAAGAGGACCGACAGCTGCCATGAAAGCCAAGTAGAGCAGCCTCAAGGGCCAATGCGAACTGCGGGAAAGAAATGATAAGGGTTAGGGTAACGGTGGCTATTATACCTTCCACGCTTGGTCAAGAGACAACCACATGGTCACTTAAATCAAAACCATGCAATGGATCATTCTTCTATAGTGCCTACATAAAATAATATCCAATTATTTAATCATTGGAACGAGGAGTAAACTACATCATCGACCCAATAATTGCCTTGCAAATCATTTATACCATGCACCAAATCTTATGCTAGTTTAATAGTATAACATCAACGATATGATTACGTTGACCTAGCTAAACCTTGGTTAATGCTGAAATCGTTCATGCATGAGACTCATTCCACTATTTAACCTTATGTTATTATATTATAACATCACAAATGCGATTTTGTTGGTAACATATATTTTCTCTAAACATTGACCTTGTTTTGGATAGAGACCATATGTTATGGGAGAGCTCAAGCTAACAACTATAGTTGTCCTATATAAAAACGCACAGTTAATCTCTTATACAAGGACATTACAAGTTATAACTTTTATAAATGGCATAATGTAATAGTTTAGAGAATTATAAACTCTAATTTAAATATGTTTATGATCATGAACTCATTATAGAATGAATGTCTATTAACAAAATAGAGTGTGCATGTTTATCAGTCACATAACAACTAATAACTCGAATGATAGCAGAACTATGAAGTGGACAAAACGTATTGTAAGAACAGTTTTATGAAATTCTGTTACATAGTTGAAAGTGACGATACTTGGATGAATTTTGGTTGTAGCTCAACTTGGTTCTTATTATTGATTCACCATGTCTATTGGGTAGTAAAGTAGTTATAGAATTATACAAAATAACTAGAAATTCGGCCCGTTTCGAAAGTATCAATCTCCGAAAAACTGTTTGTAGACAGTAATGATCTCATGTAAGAAGGCATTATGGTGTAAGTTTGCACATTCAAACTGATACTGTCAAAAGGTTAACAGACTGTAAGTTATCTCACAGAAGTGAAATGTGGAACAGTTGTTACACAGGTAAGTTAATATATTATTTTTTACATACTGACAAATTAACCATTATAACATTGCAAGCTATACACACTAAAGTAGAAGTACTTTGTAACTGAGATTATAATTCTTAGAGTTGCAAACATATCTTACTATCACTACGTACTTATGAACTTTATTACAAGAAAAACTGAAGGAATCCAAATGGTTTTACCTCACGGAAGTTGTTTAGAATTTAGTAGCTTATTTACTAAGCTTTATAATTGCAATTAAAACACTGTTGGATACTTTAATAATTTTTAAACGTACTCATTCGATCATACCTATAAATCTGTAAGAACCAGTAATATTCTGCGTTAGCACAATTGCTAAGTAAGCCCCGGATTCAAAAGTTATATTCCGCCTACTTGACATGAAAATACTCATCAGTAAACTGAAGGAAAACATTACGCAAGAATACTTTATTCTTGTTACAAAAATGAACTGTTGAGTTAATATAGTTAATATTTAGTGAAACTAATTACTTGACTGTTTCTTTTATTGTTAATCGTTAGTTGTTAGTAGACCGCGGGTTTTAGCATTTGTTGTTATCTCAAAATTTTAAATTTTTGTGAAAATTTGGGGTTTTGACATGTGGTATCCGAGCACAAGGTTCAAACACTGGGCCCTGATGAATCCCAACTAGCTTTCATAAAATATTAAATTAAATCATTATGCTGACGTATCTTATTTTAAATGTTATTCAACAGAGAATTGTTTTTCTAAAGTTTAACAGGCAGGTATGGAAAGGCTGGAAGAGTATGCAGAAGAGGAGTCTCCAGCTACTGAAACAGGAAATTTACCAAGAGATCCTATACCAGAGGATTTAACTACCAATTCCTCAAAGTTGTTACAAACTGTAAAAGACTTTAAAACTGAAATGGAGTCTATAAAGCGAGAAAATGAAAGGATTCTGAGGGCTCAAGAAGAGCTGAATCAGATCCTAATTGAAAAGTTTCAAACTGAGGGTAGGGGTAGAATATGAGAATCAGAAGATGCCAGTCATCAAAAAAAATCTAAAAAGATGAAACATACAAAAACTTAAAGTAGTTCGTCTTCTGAAGTGTTCGGTGAACAACAAAATTACCATACTACTAGTGACAGTAGTGATGATAATCTGTACACTGAAAAGAGGAATTACAAACCTTATGAGGAAATTTCCGAGGAATTCAAAAAGATAAAACCACCAACCTTTAATGGATAGACTGAGAAGGGGGAGGAAGCTGAATCCTGGTTATCTGGGATGAAGAAGTACTTCCAAATATATAATTATTCTAACCAGTTAAAGGCTAGAATGGATATATATAACCTCTCAGGAAAGGATGACATTTGGTGGTAGGACTTGAAGAGAGTTAAGGGTATAAAAGAAAAAGATGTTAACTGGAGTACCTTTAAGAGGTATTTCAAAAATAAATTCCTGTCTGAGCAGTATTATGAGGAGAGAGATAAAGAGTTTTATGAACTGAAGTTACGTTCAATTATAATGAAGGATCTGAACAGCAAGTTCTTAAGTCTACTTAGGTATGTACCATACCTTGTAGATGAGAAACCAAAGGTACAATGATTCCTTAGCTGTCTACCTTATCATATTAAAGATAGAATTGAATATGATAACCCAAAGACCTTCGAGGAAGCTATGAGAAAGGCTAACTTATGTTTTGAACAGAATCGGAAGAAAGAAATCTTGGCCAACTGGAAGGCTAAGAAAAGTAATAATCAGTTTGAACAAAAGAAGAAGGATTTTGTGCCTAATAGAAATTTTAAGAACAATAAGGCCAAAAACTATTCTAATAACAATAATTTCCAAGGAAGTAAGAACAATACACCCAAAAATCAGAATAATTCTAAAGGTAAGGAAACTGCAAATAATCATGGAAACTTTACCAAGAACTTTGAGCGCAAAGAGTTTGTCAAGTGCTGGGAGTGTAATGGCCCACACTATCATTAGAGGAAATTTTAACTCAAATGGGCCTTTTAACTTTACTTCAAATTCCATGTT
>LPNX010541879.1:65618-124650 GCA_001517045.1 Pseudotsuga menziesii | reverse complement strand
TGAAACTGTTGTTAAACTTAATGTTTTTCCACTTGGTTCTTATGATTTGCTGATTGGTATGGACTGGTTAGAACAACATAGAGTAATTCTAAACTGTTATAATAAAACTTTCACATGCTTAAACAGTGATGAAAAACCAGTAAGTGTTAAATGAATTCCTAGAAAAACTACTAGAAGGTAGATTTTTGTTTTACAACTTAAAAGAGTTGTTAGAAAGTGATGCCAAGCTTATGCAGTAACAATAACTGATGTGGAAAGCAAAATTACAACAGATAAGTTAAAAGTGGAAGACATACCGATCTTAAAAGAATATGTTGATGTATTCCCAGAAGAAATTCTGGGATTACCTCCGAAAAGGGAATTGGATTTCACCATTGAGCTGGTACCGGGTGCAGTACCTAGCTCAAAGGCCCTTTATTGAATGAACATATTGGAACTTGATGAATTAAAATCACAATTAAAAGAGTTAATTGATAAAAAGTATATTCGACCAAGTGTGTCTCCTTGGGGGGCACCTGTCATCTTCGTCAAGAAGAAGGATGGAACTATGTGACTTTGCATAGATTACCGCCAGTTAAATAAGATGACCATCAAAAATTGATATCTGTTTCCCCACATAGATGATCTGTTTGATCAACTACATGGAGCCACATTGTTTTTGAAAATAGATTTAAGGTATGGATATCATCAAGTGAGGATTAAAGATGAAGACATCTTTAAGACAGATTTTAGAACAAGATATGGTCATTACGAATTTGTCATAATGCCATTCGGGCTTACTAATTCCCCAGCTATCTTCATGTTTTTAATGAACAATGTGATGCATAAGTATTTAGATAAGTTTGTGGTCATGTTTATCGACGATAATCTAATTTATTCAAAAACTGAAAAAGAACATAAAGAACATCTAAAAATTATTTTCCAAGAGTTGCGAGAGCATCAACTCCTCATAAAGTTTAGTAAATGTGATTTTTTCAAGGATAAGATTCAGTATTTAGGTCACGTAGTGACCAAGGAAGGAATTTATGTAGATCCTAAAAAGATAAGGGCAATCGAATATTGGCTGGTTCCTAAGGATGTATCGGATGTTTGATCTTTCATGGGCATTACCGGTTACTACCAGAGGTTCATTGAAGGTTTTTCGAGGATACAAAATCTGATAACTTCCTTTCAAAAGAAAGGAAAGAAGTTCGATAGGAATAAAAAATGTGAACAAAGCTTTAAAAAGTTAAAAACTTTACTAACCAACGCACCTATTTTAAGGATAGCAGATCCTAATAAAGAATTTGTAGTGTGCACTGACTCCTATAATGATGGCTTAGGTGGTGTTCTGACTCAAAAAGGGCATGTTATTGCCTATGAGTCTAGAAAGTTAAAAGTTCATGAAAAGAATTATGCAACATATGATCTGGAATTAGCAGCTATAATACAGTCCTTAAAGATGTGGTGACATCACCTAATATGCAGAAAATTTGTTTTAATGACTGATAATAAAGGATTGAAGTATATTTTAGATCAACCTAATTTAAATGCCAGACAAGCTAGGTGGTTAGCTTTCTTAAGCGAGTATGATTTTGAAATTCAGCATATAAAAGGTAAAGAAAATAAAGTTGTTGATGCATTAAGTAGGAACACAAGGATGAATTTTGCAACAGCAATCAGCACCTATGTTTCAGACTTAGATGAACAGCTTAAAGAAGGAATAAAACAAGATGAAATTTATCAGAATTTGCAAGCTAAAGCTAAAGAAAATCCAACAGAAAACTAAATAAAAGGTTACAGTTTAAATGAAAAAGAATTTTTACTGTATAAAGATAAACTGTATGTACCTAACGTACCTCAAGTCAACATGTTACTTCTGGATGAAATTCATAAAACACCATATTCAGGTCATCCAGGTTATCAAAGGACTATAACCATGTTAAGAAAAGAGTATTTATGGCCAAATATGAAAACTGAAGTAGCAGATTATATTGCTAGGTGTCTTGAAGGTCAATAGGTAAAAACTAAACATCAACACCCAGCTAGTTTGCTTTAGCCTTTACCCATCCCTAGCTGGAAATGGGAGATAATTAGTCTAGATTTTATTACTGGACTGCCTAAAAATAAAAATTATAATGATTCTCTCATGGTAGTAGTTGATAAGTTAAGCAAAGAAACTCACTTTATACCTGTTAAAACTACTTACAAAGCTACAAACATAGCTGATATTTTTCTAAAACAGATTTTTCGATTACATGGAGTACCAAAAGTCATAATCTCAGATAGATATCCTAAGTTTACAGGAAACTTTTGAAAGTTTTTGTTTACAGGGTTAAACACCACATTAAATTTTATTACTTCTTTCCATCCTCAAACAAATGGACAAACTGAAAGGGTAAACCAAGTATTAGAAGATCTATTAAGAATGTATGTGAAAGACCAGCCTGGTAAATGGAAGGACTATTTACATCTAGTAGAATTTGCTTATAATAATAATTATCAGACATCAGCTAGATTTAGTCCATTTGAAATTTTATATGGACAGAAATGTAATAATCCTATCTCTTGGAGTAATCCAGTAGATAGATTGGTATTAGGTTTAGAACTATTAAAAGAAATGGAAGAAATTGTGAAACAAGTGCAGGGAAATCGTAAACTGGCACAGGATTGGCAGAAAAGTCAAGCAGAATTAAAAAGAACTCCAAAGGAGTTTCAGGTAGGTGAACATGTGTTCATCAAGGTAAGACCCAAAAAGAGCTCTCTTAGATTGGGGAGTTGTGCAAAATTGGCACCTCGTTACTGTGGCACATTTGAAATTTTGTCTAGGATTGGACAAGTAGCTTATCAATTAGCATTACCACCTAACTTAAGAGCACATAATGTTTTTCACATTTCTATTTTAAAGAAATATGTTCATGATGCTACTCATGTTGTTAACTGGAATGTTGTACAGGTGGAACCAAAAGGATAATTTTTGGTGGAACTGGACTGTATCCTCAAGAGGAGGGAAATTACACTTCGGAACCGCACCATTGGACAGGTGAAGGTGCAATGGAAGCACCTTAGTCCAGAGGAAGCCACCTGGGAATTGGAAAGTAAAATGCGAGATGCATATCCAATTCTGTTCCAGGGGAATTCAGAGGATGAAGAATAAATAACATCGAGGACGATGTTATGTTCTAAGGGGGTGTGTATGTCACATGCCCCAATTTTGCAAAATAATATTATCTTTTTATTTTATTTTATTCCAAGACATTATGTTAAATTTAATGCTAAGTTGTAAATGATGACTCAACAGAGTCAAGGATATTAAATGTAATTCTGAATATTTTAATTTTAAATAAATAAAAGTGGAGACAACAGCTTAGGAGAGATGTTAAAAATAGTGTTACTGGTCAAGTTGGTGGAGGAGACCAGGTGGAGAGAAAATAGACAAGTGGCAGCATCCTCAAACACTTCCAATGTTGCAGGTGGCAACCTCCCTACATTTGGGGTCATGATCCCCCAAGAAAGTGGGATCAGAGCAGGTGGCTCAATTAATGACAACTAACCCAAAAATACCTAGGCAATCTTAATAAAAAATCCCATTGAAGAGAGCTGAGGATGCTCATTCCAGGAAAATAATCATTCACATAAATGTACTTCAAGGAATTCATTGGGAAGGGGATTTGTGGAAGGTTTTTGAGCAGTAAACTGCAGGAAGTGATCTAGTACAACTTTGCAGCTGAAAGATCTTGTTGTAGAGTGCAAAGTTGGTACTGAGTCATTGGACTAGTACTTTTTTGTTTACTCCACCCAGTCCCAGCCAAGGAGACTAGGAACAGGCTCAGGGGTCTTGAGAAGGCATTGTTTGATTTCTCTCTAGCAATTGGTAGGAAGGAATGACCTTCCAACGCTATTGTCATCCATCTTTAAAAAAAGATTGTACAATCTTTTAATTGTTGTGTTAAAGTTTATATCTGAGTAGGAACAAATAACGAATGATTTATATGTTATGTAGTGAATTGTTAATCTTGAAATCTCTTAGTTGTTTTAATGTTGAATCTGTACTTTAATGAAAAATAATCCTACCAATCTTTTCCCCCATCTGGAGTAAACCAGATCGTACTCTAGTACAGGTAGTGTATTTAATATGAATGAAGTATGATAGGAATCTGAAATTAATATAGTAATTATGTTTTTCAGAGTATTGAAATCTTTTCTTTCAGTAGACAGTTGCTTCCAGAAATAATATTAATCTATTTAGTAGGGTTGTTGTTAGAACCAGACTGTGTATTAAGAATACTAGAAAATAATGGGATCATATTATTTTACTAATAGCGGTATGTTCAAGGATGTAAGTCATTCTTTTACACAGTACCTTCTTTTATAAACTATACATCTAGACTGAAATAGAAGAAATAGAAATGTCAGTTAAATGCTTATTATTTATGTTAAGTAAGGATTGGTAACCTAATTAAATTCTGAAGATAAACTAATTTGAGATAAGGAATATAATAAACAAGAACTTAATAACTCTTACAGTTTTCTTTCTCTTAGAATTAAAATAACTAAAAGACAGTAGTAACCCATGCTTAAAGTATTTAATAAGGAACTATCCTTGCACACTTACAGACAAATTTATATGTAAAGGAGTATTGAAAGGTATGAAAATTCTTATTACTTTCACCGAGTTTACTGAAATAACTTTATTAAATAAACTAAACTATTATAGACGGTTCTTAGTCCTTATTAATATTATATATATGCAAATATAAACTTAAGAGAATACAGTTCTCACAGATAATATTATTATTAACACAAATAATATTATTATTAACAATAAATAGTATTGTTTATAAATTAGTAATTCTTTTAAACAAAATTGAAGAAATCTTGTGTCAATAATCGAATTAACGAAATAACAATACATAAATTATTACTATAAAAGTTAAATGGGTAAAAAGCCTAGCTCATATTCTTAGGAGTAAGCTATCTATATTCTTTATATACATTAGTAACCTAGGAAAAACCATAAGTTTAGTTCTTTTTAACCATTAAAATAACTAACTAAATTCATTTCACAGAAATGAAATACAATAATAAAAAACATATATAAAATGTATACTTATAAAAGAAATTGTTTCTTTTTATTTTTATAAACAGTATGTATCTATAAAAGTAAATGACAGGGTTGAAACCAAAATACATATATTATAATTACAAATGATAGTACATCAAATTTATAGACCAAATTAATTAGATTATGTAACTACTAAACAAATGCATTATTATAAATTACTTGCAGTCCTTTAAGGACAAAGAGAAAGACGGTATTAATTTTTATAAATTAGAATTTCCACAATACTATGTATTACTAGTTAACAGTCAACAAAATAAGTAATAAAAATTGTTAAAAACCAAATAGAATAATTTATTTCAAAACGAGAGTTTCCACAGGATAAACCCTAGCTCGTAAACTGTAAGAAAAAACAAGTAAGGACTATAACTAAACAATGACTGTTTGTATCGGTCTTAAAAACTATAATCATAAACTTTTACAGAGTATTAAATTCAGGGCGCAAAAACTTCATTTATAGTCAAGAAGGGTAAAAAACCTGAATTTACATAGAGCATAATATTAAACATCTGTTAAACCAAAACAATATTAAAGACAGAACTGTCTTTACAAGAGAAATATTAAATTAAACAAGTCGTAAAACTAAACATTAAAAACTATTTACATTGCTCAATTAAAACTGAGTCTACCCATCAACTTGCGAGGGTTCGAAATTGGAAAAACCCACATATGACCTACAAAGAAATCAAACCACATAACTTATGGCGAGTCGAGGAAGGTTTTCCCAAACCCTGGGTGATTCCAATGACCACCTTGTTACAAGTCGGGTGAAAACCCAACACATGGACCACGAGGCTTACCCGAACTAAGCCACAAGTCACAACATTGAAGGCAGTCTGCATACTTCCTCAAACGTGTAAAACAGAAGTAAGGCGAGCCCTGCAAGAGATTTGAAATACATAAGTGAGAAGTAAAACAACTCATGAATCGCTATGATATTGTAATGGCATATACACCTGCTGCAAACTTAATAAACTCTAAAAACAATATTTACCTATCATGTGAAGCAACAAACAGTCTGGTAAATGTTCTATCACCAACAGACTTCACGAATCCTAGACCCAACAGTCTGTAAAGACTGAACCTCACGCAACAGCGAGCTATGAGGATGATGAAGGGAAGATTACTCGGACAGCAAGACAAGGGCAACGATAATCTCCACAAGTTTGTAGAGTGAGAACCCTAGCCACTAAGAATGGCTTTTAAAACCTCACACAGGTGACAATTGCAACACTGAACTAAGATTCAAAACAACCAGAGCAAAAGAGGACCGACGGCTGCCATGGAAGCCAAGTAGAGCAGCCTCAAGGGCCAGCGCGAACTATGGGAAATAAATGATAAGGCTTAGGATTACGGTGGCTATTATGCCTTCCACGCTTGGTCAGGAGATGACCACTTTGTCACTTAAATCAAAACCATGCAATGGATCATTATTCTATAGTGCCTGCATAAAATAATATCCAATTATTTAATCATTGGAACGAGGACTAAACTATATCATCGACCCAATAATTTCCTTTCAAATTGTTTATACCGTGCACCAAATATTATGCTATTTTAATAGTATAACATCAACGATATGATTACGTTGACCTAGACCTTGGTTAATGCTGAAATCGTTCATGCATTGGACTCATTCCACTATTTAACCTTATGTTATAATATTATAACATCACAAATGCGATTTGGTTGGTAACATATCTTTTCTCTAAACATTGACCTTGTTTTGGATAGAGACCATATGTTATGGGAGAGCTCAAGCTAACAACTATAGTTCTCCGATATAAAAACGCATAGTTAATCTCTTATACAAGGACATTACAAGTTATAACTTTTATAAATGGCATAACGTAATAGTTTCGAGAATTGTAAACTCTAATTTAAATATGTTTATGATCATGAACTAATTATAGACTGAATTTATATTAACAAAATAGAGTGTGCATGTTCATAAGTCACATAAGAACTAATAACTCAAATGATAGCAAAACTATGAAGTGGGAAAAACGTATTGTAAGAAAACTTTTATGAAATTTTGTTACATAGTTCAAAGCGACAATACTTTGATGAATATTGGTTGTAGCTCAACTTGGTTCTTATTATTGATTCACCATGTCTATTGGGTAGTAAAGTAGTTATAGAATTATACAAAATAACTAGAAATTTGACCCGTTTCGAAAGTATCAATCTCCGAAAAACTGTTTGTAGACAGTAATTTAATTCAAGAGAAGTATCATAGAAAAATTAAGAAATTGAATAGGAATGATCCTAATGATACCAGAAATCATTAGAACCACATGGTTCGACATGTTTTAAAGTTTAGGAAAACAATGATGTCATGTAAGAAGGCATTATGGTTTAAGTTTGCACATTCGAACTTATACTGTCAAAAGTTTAATAGACTATAAGATATCTTGCAGAAGTGAAATGTCGAACAGTTGTTACACAGATAAGTTAATATATTATTGTTTACATACTGACAAATTAACCATTATAACATTGCAAGTTATACACACTAAAGTAGAAGTACTTTGTAACTGAGATTATAATTCTTAGAGTCGCAAACATATCTTACTGTTGCTGCGTACTTATGAACTTTATTACAAGAAAAACTGAAGGAAGCCAAATGATTTTACCTCACGAAAGTTGTTTAGAATTTAGTAGCTTATTTACTAAGCTTTATAATTGCAATTAAAACACTGTCGGATACTTTAAGAATTTTTAAACGTACTCGTTCGATCATACCTATAAACCTGTAAGAACCAGTAATCTTCTGCATTAGCACAATTGCTAAGTAAGCCCCAGATTCAAAAGTTAGATTCCACCTACTTGACATGAAAAGACTCATCAGTAAACTGAAGTAAAACATTACGCAAGAAGACTTTATTCTTGTTACAAAAATCAACTGTTGAGTTAATATAGTTAATATTTAGTGAAACTAATTACTTGACTGTTTCTTTTATTGCTAACCGTTAGTTGTTAGTAGACCACAGGTTTTAGCATTTGTTGTTATCTCAAAATTTTAAATTTTTGTGAAAATTTAGGGTTTTGACACTTTGGCTATATTAGATGAAACATTTGATGTGAAGTTATCTTCTACCATATGGAAAGGGGGAAGGAAAGAAGATTGATGATGATGGTATTTCCAAGGAATCTCTTCTATTGACATAACTTCCATAATGGATTCATATGTGGGAAGTGTATGTGAAAGGTAGTCTAGAGACGGGAGGGGTTGGCAAGACAATATGGCAGGTGATAACAATCTGAGGCCACCAAGAAATGATCGCTTATGGTAGGGTCACTAATGGATTGGATAGCATTGTAATATTTTTCAAAAAGGGGAAAGGGGTGTTGATTCATCAGCAATCAATTTTTCTTTGTCCATATGAGAGGTAGAAATCATGTTACTAGATGCAGTTTGCGAAGGAGGAGGGGGATTTGATAATGGAAAGAATCCCACTAGGGAAGAGTCTTTGATAAGACGCACTCTGATGTCCTAATATTGTGGTGTATTTAGGAGTGGAACGACATTCGCATCATTGGTAATAGCACTAGGTGTGATGAAATCTAACTGGTCAATAGTGACAATCCTTCATTGGAATGGGAACTGGACGACCCAAAAAATGGTTGATGCTACAACTTGAATATCATAAAACCAATTGCAACCTAGGAGTAGGTTGTAGTCCAAAGGTGCATCAATGACCTCAATGTGAATGGATACTAACTTTCCCCCCACTTCAACATGGATGGAAGGTAGTAATCCATATAGTTGGAAGTCGCTAACATCAAAATCCTTGAGGGTAGTAGGTGTTAACACCCAAAAAGGGTTCACTACCTCATCTACCCCATTACATGGCTCATTTGTCCATTTTCCCACCATATTTCCATCAAAAACCCATAAAACCATGCAAAAAGCCTCCAAAAGGCTCAAAATGCCTCCAAAAGGCCATAAAAACATCTTTTCCTCTAAAAATATCCAAAATTCCTCCAAAAAAGCAAAAAAGGAATAAAAATATAAAATAATGAGGAAAATGAGGAAGAAACCCTAACCCTAAAACCACATGGTTTCCAACTATAAATAAGTGATGGAGACCCCTCATTCAATATCCACAATCACAAGTATCCTGCCTCTGCCAAAATTTCTCGTGAAATCCTAGCTCACCATCGAGCTACTTTCACCATTGAGAGCCCCTTTTGGCCCATTTCCACCATTGGAGAAAGAGAAGAAGCAGCTTGAAGCTCGGAGCCATCGACTCGGATCACCGCAAAGGGCTTCACCAACCTCCTCATTGGAGGTAAGATCAATAAAATAATTCTTTACCTTTTACTTATTTGTGATTCATACATGTTTAGATTTAACTTTTTATTTCAGTTATAGTTTTTAATTCACATAACATTGAACTGCTACTAAGGAATCCATTGTCCTTAGTAGGTACTCATTCGTACAAGCTAGGGATAAAACACTAGCAACAGTTTTGGCAACTCCGCTGGCTTTTAATTTTTATTGTTCATTTTCCATTTTGTATTTTCGGCCGCCGTCCATCGCTTTTTTTTTTCTCGACAGTCGCGTCCCGACCACGCCTTTTCAGCCCTTAGCCGCGTCCCGACCGCACCTGTTTGCTTCAAACCTGCGGTCCGACCGCCGCTGTTAGCCAGAAACCTGCATCCCGACCGCACCTGTTTACTTCAAACCCGTGGTCCGACCGCCGTTGTTGGCCAGAAAACTGCGCCCCGACCGCACCTGTTTGCTTTAAACCCGCGGTCCGACCGCCGCTGTTAGCCATAAAACTGCGTCCCAAACACACCTGTTTGCTTCAAACCCGCGGTCCAACTGCCGCTGTTAGCCATAAAACTGCGTCCCGACCGCACCTGTTTGCTTCAAACCCGCGGTTCGACCGCCGCTGTTAGCCAAAAACCTGCGTCCCGACCGCACCTGTTTACTTCAAACCCATGGTCCGATCGCCGCTGTTAGCCATACACCTGCGACCTGCGCGTGAATGTTTCCTTCAAACCCGCGGTCCGACCGCGCGATTTCGCCCCGTACCCGCGATCCGCGATTTGATTTTTGCACTTGTTGCCACCCCGAAACCCAGTCACTTTGCTTCCATATTTCCTGCACTTGCATAGCCATCTGTCCCACCTACAGCCCTACAGCCTTTCTGTCCCATGTTTACAGAATTGTTTAAAAAAATTTAGCATTGTTTATTCCGAATTATTTCAGTATTGTTTGTTTCAGCATTGTTTATTCAGATAAATTTTGCATGGTATAAATTTTTTCATTCAATTATATTGTTATTTCGGAAGTTGCCCCGGCACTTCTCTTCTGGGTTCAGTTCATAACCTCACCAGCACACAATCTGTCACCTAAATCAAGTGAGACTTAAATAATACTTAACTCAACCAACATTCTAACCCCACTTGGGGAACATAAAAGAATTTTTGTAGTTAGGTAGGATCAAGGGGATAGGCTTCCAATAACACCCCTTGGTTATTTACACTTGAGACATAGTTGTTGTCCTTTAGGGAACCAAAATCCCCGAGTAATTTTTGACACATTCACAACCAGATTATCAGAAGGCCTCTCCCTTAGGAGGGTTGAAGTCGTGAGATTGGTTCCGGAGGTCTGAGTGGAATACCGAACTCCATTCAGTAACTGAAGGGATACCTTTCCAAGTTCTCGGAATATCCCTGTATAGGGCATATTGCAGTTAAAGGACCAAGCGGCAGATTTACCTTTCTGGACATGTCATGAACGGGGTATCTTAGTTTCCATACTTCTAGGTTTGAGTACCCGGTGTCCCTCCCGGTAGGGGGATACTTTAGCCATTTGACTTTCCTATTTATATTGTCTGACTTGGATTTCATCACCTTGCAGAGGATATGCTTAGTTGAGTCATAATACTTTTAGTTAGGTGTTTGCAGGCTCCCTTGCCTCCTTTTGGTCTAGTGAGTCCACCGTTTTTTTTATTTTTTAGGAAACCTACTGCTTATTGCTATTCTGACCACTTTTTTTGACGGTCCGCCTATTGTAGCACGCTGTTACAGTGGGTGTTTTGAGTTAGTTTTTTGGCCTGAGCGCCGTATTTTTTGAGCTCTCCTTCTGCATGCTCGGTTGCATTAGGGTTTTTTGAGCTGGTTTGTAGTTCCCTCAACCCACAGAGGTTTGACATCATTTATCACCATTGCTTCCCCGAGACATTCTCGGCGCCTCAGAGGCGAGCCCCCACAGCACGGATCACTTGATACCACTCATCGTAGATCTCGAGCCTTGTCACTTGACTCCACTCGTCAGCGGCATAGGACTCCGTCACCAGATTCTGACGCCCCTTATTTTACCTCAGACTCGGAGCCTGAATCCTAGAACACCCTTTACACCGCCCCTACTAGCCCCATGGCTGGCATGAATCCCACTCCCTTCATGGGAGGGACCGTTGGTGGCACATCCACCACTACACCAGTTATCACACCTATCATGGGTATGCCCTCCACGGGAGGCTCCTCTACTATTCCCCTCACAGTACCGATTCCCGCAGCGAGAATACCTATCCCCACTCGATTAGTGACTCATACCACCATTGGTGGGGTAGGTCCGACCTCCACCACCTTAGTTCCCCCATTTGGGGGCAACATCCCTCACATCACCCCTCCACTTGGGGGCATGGGCCCCAACTTGATCCAACCCACCTCCGTGTCACACCCTCCGTCCAGTTTTCCATACATGGCTAGCCTCAACCTACCTGACCTAGCGAGATTAACCAACGACCCCATCCGACACGACCATGCGTGGCCCCCCATGCCTACCAAGCTCCCCTCTGACATCCCTAAGTTCGAGGGAAAGGCAGGTGAGGACCCATAGAACCATATCATGTCTTTCCATCTATGGTGTTCCTCAAATTCCATAGTAGATGACTCCATTCGCCTCCGTTTATTACAGCGCACTTTCACTGGCTCTGCTGCCAAATGGTATATCAAGCTGCCCCATGGAACCCATGCCACCTTTACGTCCCTGGCCTCGACCTTTCTACAGTTCTTCTAGTTACCTGTCCACTATGACGCGGGCGTGGAGATCCTCCTATCTTGCCGGCAGAACATGGCTACCCATATCACAAACCACATTCACGAATGGCGGCGACGTCGTAGCCTATGCAAAATCAAGTTAGATGATCGGATCTTCCTTGATTGGTTCCTCAAATCCCTCCTTCCGCTCATTGCTAAGGATGTGGCAGCCGAAAGACCCCAGTCGGAGGAAGAGGCTATCCTTAAAGCCCAGAAGTTCGATCTTATTTACGCCCAGTCGGGTTATCTTTATACCATCATACCTGACGCCCCTCGCGGCAATCCCTCCCAGCATGATGCGCCGGGGGCATCCCACGCTGCCGACAGCATCATTGGTCGTCTCTCTTCGCAGCCTCAGCCATTTTCCATAGCCCGTCCTACCCTTGGCCTTGAACCTTCGCGAGCTATATCACAGTCCGGAGCAACCAACTCGTATACTCAAATGCCACATCAACACCATTCCCATGGACCCTCATGTCCACCTCAGTGTTTTGGTAATATGACTCCCGCTTACACCCCCCCGGTCGCACCTCAGCCCTACTATCACCAGCAGGCTGCACCAGCTCCTGCGCCGTCACAAGCTCAACCTCATTATTACCAGCCACAGCTAGCCCCTGCAGCAAACCCACAACCCGCTCCACAGCACTACCAACAACCCCCTCAAGTAGCTGCACCAGTGCAGCCTCCACCTCCATATTATCCACCGCAGCCCGCTCCCGCACCTGCGCAAACTCAGAATCCACCTACTACCCAAGGGCAGGTTTATGCCCAAGAAAACCCGTCGCTAAACCAAAACAACCAACGCAACCAGGGACAACAAAACCGTGGCAGAGGCCGCAATCGTGGGAACAACCAACAGACTGAGCAAGCTAGTCAACACCCTAATCCCCCCGCTAATAATAACGCGGCCCCTACCAACCAAAACTCTGATCGCCCGCCCAAGCAGGCTAAAAACCCTAATTTGCGAACGAACTATCCTTGTTCTGTTTGCGGGGTCTATGGCCACTACACACAGTTTTGTCCACTTATGGAGCGAGTCCAACAAATTTTGGCTACTGATAGACTACGCCAAGGACAGGTGGCTCCTCAAGCACCACCCAATCCCCCACAACCTCAGCAGCCACCTTTGGTGCTACAAAACCCCTTACCAAACCAAGGCTTAGTGAACACTGAACCGTTGGCTTCCCCTCCAGGTACTGCGCCCATCCAACAAATCACTTACGTGGCTCCTGATCAACCCATATTTGACTCAGGTACCCACCATCTGTTGATGATGTCCTCCGATGAGGTCAACCTCCAGACTCGGCGGAACCAATATGGCTCCACCCCGGAAGCCCCTCCTGCCAATAACCCCACTAACGCTCATCCCACTGATCAGGCGTTACGTATACCTCCACCTCCACTAGATGGAGCTCCCAAAACATCCCATTTCCCACTTTGTCGTATCAACAACAACCCCAATGCGCGGGCTGCATCTAACTACAACATTGTCGATGATTTAGCCCAATCCCCCACAGCCATGTCTGCGTTGGAAGTCTTGAAAACCTGCCCTTCGTAGCGTAAGACTTTACTCTCAGCCATTGGAGCTATCGATCCAAATGATTCGCAGTTAATGGCATTTGATTTGGACCAATCTGAACCCCACCTGCCTTCCAATTTATCATTCCAAGTTTATGTCTCCATTCGGAATTTTGTCGTCCATCGATGCATTATCGATGAAGGTGCTTCTACATGTGTCATGCCCATCTCCATCTGGCAGAAAATGGGATCACCCCCTCTCCAGCAGTCCTCTACTGCGTTGCGAGCCTATGACGGCCATTCAGCTCAACCACAAGGCCTATTGACCAATGTCCCCCTCCAGCTGGCTGGAAAAACCGTCCTAATCAACATCGAGGTTATCAATGCCCAGCTGGATTATAACCTTTTACTTGGCCGCAGCTACATGTATGCCATGCGGGCAGTCGCTTCTACCGTTTTTCGTATCATGATGTTCCCCCATGAGGGACGCGTAGTTACGGTTGACCAACTTACTTACCACGATCCCAATGCCCTTGCGGCGCCCGAAAATGTTCTCCCCATGGTGGAACAACCTATCTCAGGTACCACCAACACAGTCGTTTCTTCTACAGGGCCCGTGCTCCCCATGTTTGACCAACCTATTTCGGATGCCACCACCTCATTTGTGTCTTCAGTGGGTCCCGGCGTTTACTCCGAAGCACCAATGATCTCAACCTTCCCATCTATTCCACCCCCGTCTCCTACCACTGAAGTGTCCGACCTATGTACCCTGTCCCACATCACGCGGACTCCTACTAATCAAACACCTTTGTTGCCTAAGCCCCCTTTGGTACTTAGTCACATTGGTACTACACCCATTCATACCATTCCTTTCCTCTTCCCTCCCTCAGGAGTGGCTACCGCCCCGGTCATGTCTACCCTCAACCTCCCTGGTTTAACCTTAGGATTACCCGTTTGGTATCTTTCGTCCCCCGACACCAGATGTCGTCCTGCAACCGGTGCAACCCATCATCACTACTAGTCAACCACCTCCTGGTGTTGCTACCCCGTCGCCCTCCGCAAAACCTCCCCCTCCTCTTACCAAAGCCACTGGGGGCAGAGGCCCCCAACCTTACACTACTGTCCCACCTGCTAAGACAGTCAAAAACCCCCCTATGTTTCATGCTCCTCCCAAATGCGCGCTATGTGATGAGTTGGGCCATGTGACTCACCTATGTCCTCAGTTACCAGCATTAAAGAAGTACATGCAAATGCTCGACGACGACCCCACCATCCCGGTTGTCCATCCTGATCCAACCCCTACGCCTCGCGACAAATCCCTGCGCACTAATCACTCATGTGCCTTATGCGATGTTTACGGGCATTACTCCCATCACTGTCCCGATCTCCCCAAGTACAGAATAGCTCTCTATGAGATGAACAATCCGGATCTTGAGACGGCACCACTCACCATTAAGGAAATCCATTCCCCGGTCTCTTCCCCTTTCGAAGAGGTTAATACCACTCTCTTTGAGATAAACAATATGGATCTCGAGATGGCACGCCTCACCATTAAGGAAATCCATTTCCCCGTCTCTTCCCCTTCCGGAAAGGTCAATCCCGTTCTTTTTGAGATAAACCATTTAGATATTGAAAAGCCATCACCCACCATTGTGGAGATCCACCCCCCAGACTCTCCCTCTTCCGAAGAGATTAATACCATATATATGATCTCTTCCGTCCCTACATCCCCGTCTATCGATTTGACGACCCGAACATTCCGTACGGATGAGGAAATTCTCGAAGCTCTCACTGCCCCGGATTATCCTTGGGATGACATAAACCATCGTTCCTACTTCCTCCCAGATGAATCCTCCTCTAACACTGCTACCCAATTCACAGTCGAGTCCAAAGACTTCCTTCCCCCCAAGGTCGACTGGTTCAAAGACCCTATTCCTGCTCCTGATGCCTTCGAAGAGGGTAACATGGCCAACATCTCACCTATCATCAAAATTGATATCGCTGCCCCTAGAGGCACCCCCGAACTCATTGCTTTAGGAGCATCTTGCACTGAGCAGGAGATCGAGGAATACAAAACACTCTTCAAAGAATTCCGTGATGTCTTTGCCTGGTCCTATACCGAAATGCCTGGTCTTGACCCTGCCATTATAGAGCACCACATTGACACATGGCCTGACGTACCCCCTGTTCGTCAGAAACAGCGTCCTATTCATCCCTCAAAACTCTCCGCTGTCAAAGCAGATATTGAGAAGCTTCGCATGGCAGGATTCATTTATCCTATTTCCTATACCACCTGGGTTTCAAACCCTTTTCCTGTCAACAAGAAACAAGGCACCATTAGAGTATGCACTGACTTCCGAGACCTAAACCATGCCTGTCCCAAAGACAATTTCCCCACGCCATTCATTGACCAGCTCATTGATGCGTGTGCGGGGCATGAAGTCCTCTCGTTCATGGACGGTTTTTTCGGATACAATCAGATCCAAATCCGAAAGGAAGACCAGTACAAAACCGCTTTTACTACCCCATGGGGCACCTTTGCTTATCGCGTCATGCCTTTCGGCCTCAAAAATGCTGGTGCCACATTCCAGCGGGCCATGACCTATTTTTTTCATGATTTGGTCCATATCCTGCTCGTCTACCTTGATGACCTTACAACTCGTTCCCGGAAACGATCAGACCACCTTGATGACCTTCGGCAAGTTTTTCTACGTTGTCGCAAATATCGTATCCGCTTGAACCCACACAAGTGTGTCTTTTGCGTTCCGGCAGGCCGATTGTTAGGTTTCATCATTTTCCAGAAAGGAATTACTGTTGATCCCCTGAAAGTCCAAGCCATCTTAGACCTTCCTTCTCCTCGAACGCTACGACAACTCCAAAGTCTGCAAGGGCGATCCAATTTTCTTCGACGCTTTGTTCCTGATTACGCCACAACCATCCACGGTTTCTTGTGCCTGCTCCATACCCACGTACCCTTTGTCTGGGACGCGCAAGCAGAAGCTGCATTCGAAGACCTCAAGAAAGCTCTCACACAAGCCCCCTTGATCTCCCCTTTGGATTTCTCTCACGACTTCATCCTCTACGTCTCGGCATCTAAACATGCTGTGTCCGGAGTCTTGGTTCAGGAAGACACCTCATGCCAAGAGCATGTCATTTACTACATCAGCCAGACCTTGTCTGGCCCACCCCTATGTTACCCATATGAGGAGAGACTAGCCTTAGCCGTGGTATTTTCCATCCAAAAATTGAGACACTACATTTTACTTAGTCATACCACAGTTCTCGCCGATTCTAACCCCATGGTATATCTCTTCAACCAACGTCTCCTGCAAGGTCGTGTGGCTAAATGGGTCATTATCCTCCAGGAATATGACCTCACATTCCGAACACCTAAGAGCACTAAAGCCCTTGCTCTTGCCCAGCTCATCACTAATCTCCCCTCCTTCATCCCGGCCCCACCTATCTCCGAGGAGTTACCCGATAATCACTTGTTCACCATCTCGTCCGAAGACCCGTGGTACGGTGATATCTTTTTATACCTGCGCACGCAAAAGTTCCGACCCACCGTCACCCGTAATGGACGTCGTTGTATCCGTCATCAAGCCTCTCGCTACCTCCTCATTGGAGTTGTCCTTTACCGGCGAGGAATCGACACGATTCTTCGTCGTTGCCTTACACACGAGGAAGCTGAATAGGTCCTTAATGATTGTCATAGCGGTGCCTGCGGCGGCCATTTCTCAGGGATGGCCACTGCCCAAAAGGTCGTCCGCGCCGGATACTTCTGGCCTACACTTTTCACTGACTGCATCACTGCGGTCAAGCATTGCCATAACTGCCAACTTTTTGCCCCCAAATCCCGGACACCACCTGCTCCATTACACCCAGTCGTCAGCGTTGGTCCCTTTTGTAAGTGGGCCATCGACTTCATGGAGTGTAGACCCACATCTGCGAACGGCCATAAGTACATCGTTGTCGTCGTCGATTACTTCACCAAATGGGCGGAAGCCATGCCCACCTTCAACTGCACCTCTGAGACTGCTGCCCGTTTCTTTTTCAACCATGTCATCACTCGATTCGGGGTCCCTAAACAGTTAGTCTCAGACCATGGATCACACTTTGAAGATTCTGTTTGGCGTGAATTATCCACCTTCCTCAAATTTCAACACCAATTCTCCTCGGCTTACTACCCTCAAGGGAATGGTCAAGTCAAAGCTGTTAACAAAATCCTCAAAACCATACTCCAACGTACTGTTGATCGGCATAAATCCAATTGGCACCATATGCTATTCCCTACCTTATGGGCTTACCGTACCTCCACCAAAACCGCCACCGGTTTTACCCCGTTTCATTTAGTTCACGGTGTAGAGTCTGTCCTCCCCATCGAGTGTCAGATACCTGCCTTACACATCGTCGTTGAGCTTCTACCCGATACCTCCCCCCTTGAGCATCGTCTGTTATCCCTCGAACAAGCCGATGAAGATCGTCGCGCCACCCTCCAGAACATCGAGGCTACCAAAATACGCTCCCAAGCCAGTTATGACAAACATGTTCACCCCCAAACTTTCCACGAGGGGGACCTCGTCCTCGCCTATGACCAAGCCAACGACAAAAAAGGTAAAGGAAAGTTCAAATCCATGTGGCAAGGCCCTTACATTGTGCAGACTTGCCTCGGCAAGGGGGCATACGTGTTAGCTAACTCTGAAGGCCAACCTTTACGCAACCCCCGCAATGGGTTGTACCTTGAACGTTTTTACCCATAACTGAAGCTGCGACCTCATTGGTCCGCATTGTACAGTTTGCTCTCCTTTTTGTTTTTTACCTTTTTGACCATAATCTCACACGCATTGTTTTTTGCATGCCCACAGATGGACCATTTTTCACCTCGTTACATCGGCTACGTGGATGGGGCAAGCCGCTGGTCTCCCAACCTGGCTTCTGCAGCATGGGTCTTGTATTCCCCTTCCCATGAACTGATTCACCTTGACGGAACATGTATAGGCGCTGCTACCAACAACCAGGTAGAGTATGATGCTGTGACCGGTCTCCTGACTGCTTCCCTCCAGATGGGCATACATCACCTTCAGGTTTTCTTAGACTCCCAGCTACTTGTCTCCCAGCTCAACAACTGCTACCAGGTGCGCGATCCTTGCCTCTTTAGAAAATTTCTGCGTACAAAACAACTTAGCCGACAGTTTGAATCCATCACATTCACGCATGTCCCCAGAGCTCTAAATAGTATCACAGATCAAATGGCCAATAACATCCTAGATTGGCATATCCATCACACCATATAACATCTCCATCATGCATCATAGCATCTCATCCAAACCATATAAAAAACCAAAAAGACTGCATTGCATCAACATTTGCATTCATATACATAAAACATAAAACCACATTTGCATCCATAGGGGCATCCATGTGCCTAAACATACATAAATCATGTCACATTAAATTAAAAAACACAAGGGGCATCCACGTGCCTAACATCCTAGACTACTTCCATCCACGTGCAAAACAAACATATCAAAACATCATAAAGCACATCCACGTGCGTACCAAGGATAAAACATCATCAAAGTGCATCCATGTGCATAAATATATATATATCAAACCCAAAAATATATACATGAGCTATACATGTCCTGAGTACCCCTGTACTCAGCTATACAAAAAAAAAATGTATGTACAATCCTAAAGCCTCATAAGGTACAGGCCGTAGCTACAAAAAATCGGGGAGAGTCCCCTACTCTCCCTACTGAGAGTCATAACCTGGGTCACTGCCAGTATCCGCAGCCTCTGATTCCTCCCCCTGCTCCTCCTCCGGTGGGTCCTCATCCTGTCTAGGCACCTGTGCCCGTGCCCTATCTGCCAATAGGGCCACCCGGATCGCAATCCCTCTAAAATCACACGGTGCCCCCATACACTCCTGAATCACCTCCCGATCCAGGTCCCGCCATCCCACATCAGTCACTCCCTCCAGCAACTGCTCCAACAACACCCGTACAGACTCCAGAGTCCCCTCGGCATCTGGACACCGCAACTCCCCTCGCCCAGGTAAAGCGGGAATGGCTACAGTCCCTCTACGTGGCACATGTCCTGGCGGCGGCCTCGGACCCACATCTGCAAAAAACACCCAAATTGTCAGTCACAATATATCAACCATATAGCATATAGCATAAAACTGGACAATGCAAACAAATCATACATACCATCAGGCCCCCATGCCTGTCCTGGTGGTCGTGGAGCATCCAGATCTCCCGTGAAGTCCATATCCCTGTACGGATAGTCCTCCAGCGTCAGTGGTAGCTGGAGCCACTGCATGTACAGCTTTTGAGTGAAGTAGCGCCCAACATCCCCGCCACCACAGAAGCGCATCATCTCTCCCCACCGAATCATCCTAGGCTCCCTCAAGCCCCCTGCTCTGACCGGCACTCGCGGCCGCAGTGTGGGGACCCGCTCCATAAAGAATGCAGACAGGAATGACCCATAACAAAATCCCTTGCCATATTCCTTTGCTGTGGTCAGCTGTCACTGGACGCAGGTCAAGAACATCTGGCCCCACGCAAAATAGGTCCCAGCCAGTACACGCTCCACGAGCTGCATCTGACCCCCAAACACCTTCTCAGGTGATTGGGACCCCAAAATCCGTACCACACATGCGGCCATCGCCCGCACCGCTGGATCCTGGAATTCCCTCACCAAGAGTGCATTCCTATGCACCTCAGCATCTTCCCTGCAGAGTCGCTCCCGTACATCATCAATATCGAAGTCCGCAGCCACCCGCGGCTGTGTATCAGCTACCCTCCCCAGGCAGGGAAACCCAGTCAAGAAATAAACATCGGTCAGGGTGAGGTCCACCCTCTCTCCCTGCACTCGAAATGCCAGTGCATCTAGCTCCCAGAAATCAATCAAATGGTTTAGCAGCAACCCTGCTGACCGCATCATCGGCACCTCAGCAAACTTCAGTAGCCCGAAAAGCCCTAGCAGCGACCGCACCCGGCGATCCTCCTGAACAATAGTCACGATCTCCTCAGGTATCTCCCGCTCCCTCCATAGCGCTCGCGGCATCCTGTCAAACACACAATGAAGTATCGTCAGACTCAGGTCAAAATCATAAACCTTCCCACTCATCCAAACAGGTAAAACAGCGGGCCCGACCGCGACTGTCCAGCCCACAGCCGTGGCCCGATCGCGACTGTCCAGCCCACAGCCGCGTCCCGACCGCGACTGTCCAGCCCACAGTCGCAATCCTCGACCGCGGCTATCCATCCCACAGCCCCGGCCCGACCGCGACTGTCCAGCCCACAGCCGCGATCCCCGACCGCGGCTGTTAGGCCCACAGCCGCCGTCTCCGACCGCGACTGTCTGACCCACAGTCGCGGCCTTCGACCGCGGCTGTCGACACTAAACCCGCGGTCAGAGACCATGACTGTTTCGGTCGAAACCCGCGGCCAGAGACCGCGGCTTCGACCTCCTAACCCGCGGTCCACCCACGTGGGCCGTACAAAAAACACCCTGGGACCCACTACCCGACCCCCCAACCCAAAAATGATGCAGGCAAGAGTTTAACGGAATACCTGGCTCTCCCGAATCTGCAATCCACCGGTCAGATCGTCCAGAAACGACAACTCAGCTCTGTTCCACTGTACGCACGAACCAAAGTCCAATAATCAAATGACACATGTCATGTTGGGCCCACTTACTATTTATAGTCCGTTGACCTTTTCTTGTTTTGGCTTTTCTGAACCCATACGGAGTCCATTTTTTGAACCGTTTCCACCATTAGAATCAGCATTACGAGACCATCATAATGGTCCCCTCTTTGCGTTCTTTTTTGCTACATCATTTTTGCCCATTTTTCAGACACCACTAGTCGTCTCGGTTTACATGCCACTTCTCCGTTCTCCGTTTTTAATACTTTTTTATATCACCGGATTCATTTTTCCGAGCTCATGATGATGCTTGAGATCATTTCTCACTCTCACTTGGTACAATTGCAACATTGCGTCCCTACACCTTGCCGCATCAATTTGCCCGCCACATCGGCCGTCATCAGATTATTTCACACTTTTTACATGTGCCATCCACTCCTGTCATACTGCAAATGTTTCGTTATTTTTCCACCATTCATTCACCCCGCAAGGAGGCCCACTAGTGTTCCCCCCACCTTCAGTCCTGATCACCATCAATGTCCCTTAATTGAACACTTCCTCCTTGCCTGGCCATTAATTCAGAGTCTTCTTATTTGCTTTCAGACTCCTTAAAATTGAAAGAAACCATGAGCATGAACTGTCATGGGCTCGTAAAATCCACATGACAGTACCATTCCATCATTTCAGAGTCTTCTTATTTGCTTTTAGACTCCTTAAAATTGAAAGAAACCACGAGCATGTACTGTCGTGGGCTCGTAAAATCCACACGATAGTATCATTCCATTACTTCAGAGTCTTCTTATTTGCTTTCAGACTCCTTAAAATTGAAAGCAACCACGAGCATGAACTGTCCTGGGTTCGTAAAATCCACATGACAGTACCATTTTATATCCACACTTCTTCTAGGTCCTTAACCCATGAAGAAGTCCCCCCGCGCCTCTTAGCGCTATGATCAATCCTCTCGGCAGCACCACCACTAAGGTCGCCTTTGTTCAGAGTATTCTGCAATATCTTACCATCACAGCTTGAGTCTCCCTCAGCCCATTCACCCTCAGATCCCATAGAGCTATGATCCCTTTACCACCAGTCAGTCCCATATGCTGCCCGATCATCCCCGCCATCATACTATGAACAAAGGAAGTTTGAGTCCACCCACTCTACTTGCCCAGTTATTTACCCCAGTTTATCAACCCTGCCATTAGTACTATCACATTTCGGTCTTTTACTTCGCGCTCCTATCAAGGAAACATCATTGCCTTGATAGTTGCAGGTCTCCCTCTGTCGACGACAACCCCTCTATTCCAGAGGATAGACCTAGAGGCCCCTGCGCCTTGGACCCATCACCATCTGTGATGAGTGCCTACGGACCATTTTGGGAGGACTCATCATTGCCTCTCCGAATAGTTGTTTCTCACATGCTCGACTTCAGTACCTTATTCGCATCGTTGAGAATCGCGCAGGATGTAGATCCTTTCCATTATGTGTCGAAGACCCCAAATTTCCCCCAACTCTAGCACATTGGTGAGTCACTTGGGAATGGCTAGTTATATGTTCCCGTGGATGTCCGGGCTGCGTTGGCAATTGTATTCGGAAGCCATCCAGTTCCATGCTTCCTTGAGTACCCAGTTCAGTTCCAGATCAGTATACCATTACATGTATGATCGTTCTCACTTTGATCTAGCAGCTCATTAGTTCCTTTGGAACCACATTCAGTAGCACTGCTGTCATTCCAGTGTATCAGTTGTTCAGCTCAGACATGGTCCGCCCAGCAGTATGTTCCAGATTTGTGTCCCCTCTGGACACTTATGATATACATAATGGTTTTCTATGTATCCTACAGGTTCCTCCTTTCGGGCCTCATAGTCACTTTTATGTATCTTGATACGAGCATGGGTATGCCCGCCTCGTCCATATATTGAGATTATTCCTCATTCAGCCTTTGAGGCCATTTATATTACTTGGTTATAACCTGATACGAGCATGGGAATGCCCGCCTCATCCATATGATCAGATGATTCCTCATCCATTATTGAGGTTATGTACTTTTTAGTCCTTTGCAGGTGGTTCGGGATCGTTGTTCCGGGCTCCAGTCGGTTTCTTCTCTTCTCCACACCCCAAAAAAAAAAAAAACAAACAAATATTACTTATGATGTCCATCAGCCATACGATGAGCTCCTACCCTCGCACATCAGGGGGCAATCTGTTAACACCAAAAAAGGGTTCACTACCTCATCTACCCCATTGCATGGCTCATTTGTCCATTTTCCCACCATATTTCCATCAAAAACCCATAAAACCATGCAAAAAGCCTCCAAAAGGCTTAAAATGCCTCCAAAAGGCCATAAAAACCTCTTTTCCTCTAAAAATATCCAAAATTCCTCCAAAAAAGCAAAAAAGGAATAAAAATATAAAATAATGAGGAAAATGAGGAAGAAACCCTAACCCTAAAACCGCATGGTTTCCAACTATAAATAAGTGATGGAGACCCCTCATTCAATATCCACAATCACAAGTATCCTGCCTCTGCCAAAATTGCTCGTGAAATCCTAGCTCGCCATCGAGCTACTTTCACCATTGAGAGCCCCTTTTGGCCCATTTCCACCATTGGAGAAAGAGAAGAAGCAGCTTGAAGCTCAGAGCCATCGACTCGGATCACCGCAAAGGGCTTCACCAACCTCCTCATTGGAGGTAAGATCAATAAAATAATTCTTTACCTTTTACTTATTTGTGCTTCATACATGTTTAGATTTAAATTTTTATTTCAGTTATAGTTTTTAATTCACATAACATTGAACTGCTACTAAGGAATCCATTGTCCTTAGTAGGTACTCATTCGTACAAGCTAGGGCTAAAACCCTAGCAACAGTAGGTGAACGATTGGTCTCAGGATAACCAATGGCTCTCCAACAAGATAAATACATGAATGATGTGGAGGCTCCCTCATCCAAAACAGTATGAAGGATGGTTTTTCCACCAATTTTGGTAGCTATCTAGAAATCTAATTGATGTGAGAGCCTCGTCTTGAAATCATCCAGTTTGAAAGTGATAATGTTATTGTTCTCAAGGTCCATGGCTCCAAGTGCAATAAGCATGTTTTTCCATTGGGTTGGGCAAGTTTTAAGTACCTATAAGGTCGATATAGAGCATAGTGCCTAAGCCAAATCTTCTACAGTGTTGTAATATTGGGCGAAATGAGCAGTAGGATTGATTATGGACTTACGCAGAGTATGCTTGGGTGGGCGGAAAATTGCTTCTAGAATAGGTTTTTCAATATGAATACCATTACTAGGAGAAGGTGTGGAAGATGAGGGTTTTTCGGGTGGAACTTCATCAGATTTCTTTTCTGGAGGAGGGTCATAACTATGTGATCTCATGTTCAAGTTGACCATTTCACTAGAAATCATTCGAAATTCATCAGTTGATGAAAAAGGTTCATGCAAGGATTGATGATCAATTAATTGTTGTTGGGAGGGAAAAGGGTCTTTGAGAACTGCTGGGGTGGGTGAATTTTTCAAAAATTTACTGACTTCCTCATAACAACGACATTCTTTAGTGAAATGGTCACCTTCGCAGATTAAAAAAGGATATTTTACCTTCCTTTTCCCTTTAGAATCAATATCAAAGTTCTATGGTTTGTTACTTTCCTGTTGATTATCATGTTTTTTCAATTTACTCTTTCCTTCTTTATTTCTGCTTGAAGATTCAGTGGATTGAACTGTGTTTACTTCGGCGGAAGCAATAGGAGCATAAGCGATTTTGGAGGGTGGGTTTGTTGGTGAGGCAGTTTGATTTTGCTTTTTAGAATATTTTGTCGTTGTTTGTGTTTGAACTGAACCAAGTATGCCATCTGTAGGTGGTTCAATTGCAGTTCTTGATGGATCCGTTGTGGGCTGAGGAGCATGAGGAATTAGATCATACAAAGTACCTGGTTGGGAATCCACTAATTCTAGGTATTGTGCGTGGCTAATAACCTTCTCTTCGGTAACAACACCTCCCATGGAAACATCTATAGCAATGGGTGTAAGTAAAGACTTTGTAAACCAATCAGCTAGTAACTGATCATGAATGGGAGCCTTGATTAACCTACGTCTTCTTCTCCATTCATGAATATGATTAGAGATATGGGTTGATGTTTTTTGTTGAAGCAAGGTCAACAGGTCTATACATGTTTCATACCGGATGGGTAACTGAAATTTTGTTAAAAATTCCATAGCTAGAGAATTGAAGTCCCAAAAAGAGTGTTGTGGTAGCTCGATATACCATTTGGAGGAAACGCCTGTGAGGGTTCGTTGGAATAGTCATAAATAGATCAAGCTAGATAAATCTACTCAAGTGGACTCAAGCCAGATCTCCCTATTCCAAGTGGATCTACAATAAATCAAGTACACAATACAACCTACTTTCCTAGATCAAAATATAAATAAAATTTAACAAATAGATTGATTACCTACAATATGCAAATCCTCTTCTCTCTTTGTTGATCAAAGATCCAAAATCTTCATATCTTCAGTTGCAAAATCCTATAGAGAAAGTGGAAACAAGCAAAAAGTACATGTGTATCCACACATGAATTGATATAAGCTAACAATAAGTAATAAAGCTCTAAACATCATCAACAAAAACAATGTTTATGGAAAGAGATTTGTATTAATGTAATCAAGGAGATACATAGAATTACATAAAAGAGGAATGACACAACCTAGCCTTAACCCTGCAACTTTCCATCCAACAATCCAAGACAAAGCCTCCAAAGAAAGCTAGTAATCCTCCCATAGGATGATAGGGATTACCTAGAAATTCCACCAGCATAATAGTACCATAGTACTTCCTCCCTTCACAATGGAGAGAGGGTTTAATTTATAAGGCTAAAGGGAAAGAGTAGGTTGAGGATTAGGAGGAGGAGTCTAGGGGATCTTCTTGATAGGTTAGGAATTGAATTCCACCTCACCTAAATGATATGGATAGACCTCCACCTCATCCACCTTCTAGAAAGGTCTCGAAGCTCCATTTTTTGCCATTAAAACACCACCGGTGCACCTTCCATCAAGGAAAAGAGCACCGTTGGTGCACCTAGAAGTGGGAGACAAAGCACCAGCACCGGCGTGCCTAGAATGAAGGGATAGAGCACCATCAGTGCACCTAGCATAAAGGGGAAAAGCGTCGGCCTTCCTAAAGAGGGAAAAAAGGTAGGAGAAACCTCAATATCAATCGACCTTAGCAGAGAGAAATTTGTGGATTTTAAAAAGGGTTGACACATGGCTCATCAGGACGATATTTCAGTGTAACACAATGACCCCCAAGGCATGAAGTTAGAGGAATTATATAGGTGAATGCTTTGTAAAGTGAAGAAATCGAAGGAAAGGATGTTGGTTGGATGTTGTTGCAGTACAACTGACTCAAATCTCATATAACTCATAACATGACTGCTAACCAATACAACGAAAATGCATGATAGTAGAGACCGACTGAACACAATCATGGTTGCTAGACACAAGCGTAGATCCATGATGAGTTGCTAACATAGCCATGGCCAATGTAAAAGTGGATCCATGTAATATGACTCAAAACAAAATCCATCGCAACATGGGTGAAGATATTTGACAACCTAGGGTATTTAAGCCGAACCCACAACGATACGAATCTAACCATGTGATTACAATGTCTTGATGTTGAACATGGTATAAACCACTTGATTACCAGTTAATGATGTAAAATTTTAACAAGTGTGAGGGAAATCACCATTGATGTCAATTATTCTCAAGGTATCTTGGTACATTCTATCGAATGTGAATAAATGACTTGGAGTAGAACACTCAATGAAATATTTCAATCAAGAGTCAATGATGTAAACTTTTGTTGAAAGCAAGGTAACCTTCCATTAAGACATGGAGGACCAAGGTACTTGTCTTGGTTTCTAAGTCTAATTCCTGTATAAGGAGCTGAAGTTGACAAGAATAGACTCATCGAAGGAGGCCCATGATGAATCCCCCATCAACAATATGAAACGTGATCATAGATGTTTTGGAGTAAACCAGAAAACAAAGTGATGTACGAGACTAACTCAAGGATGACCAACATGATAGAAGGTAAACTAACTGCAGACAGTGAATAGATGACCAAAATTCTCTTGAACATGGGCATGGCATGACTTGGCAGTATTGACACGAGAACTATGCTTGAAGTATTATTGGAAAACTCAAAGGAAGTAAGAAGACTCATGGAATTAGTAGGACTCAGTGACAAAGGGATTACCCAAGTACTAAAATGCATATGCAAATGAGTGCCATGTTCAAGAGTAACTATGTACTGCCATAACAAAATACAAACTCTTTCCTTAATTTCCCCATCATAATTGATGACTACCTCTTCGCTTTATAACGAGCTGTAAAATGGTAACAAATGCTCGATATAGCTCGGCCTTCAAATGAGTCCAATCTCATATGTTTTATGAACCTGAGAAAGGATTGGTTCATTCCCAAAAGAGGGTCCTTCATCATTTTATTTTACGAGTCCGATGAAAGAAAACTCATTTGTCATTTCATGTTTAGAGAGTCTGAAATGACTAAGAATACTCCCAAAGGTCATTTTTCGTAAATAGGCCTAGTCGATCTGAAAAAGAGATAACCTACCACCGACTAGTTGAGCGTTCTAATACTTTTACAAGTGTGAATGTAACAAGTTCGCTTGGCAATCTTTTGTGTTTTTAAGGAGACTTAAAAGAGCTTAAATATAAATCTGTAACAAGTTCTTTTTTCATAATCCAATTTCAACGAGTCTAAAAAATAGTAAAATTATACTCAACACCTCTTCACTAAGTTTTTAATGAGCACGACAAAGGTATAAAAGGCACTCAAAACCTTTTTCACGTTTGAATCCAGAGCACAAAAAAGCGATAAAGTAAGCTCAAACCAATTTTCATATTTTAACCAGAACATGAAAAATGAAAAGTAAGCTCAACACCATCTTACTGGTTTTAACGAAATCGATCATTAGTTGAAAGAATGCTCAGGGTATCTACGTCATTTTTTAACGATCTTGGAACTAAAAAGGAACTATGCTCAAAGGGTCGTTTCATGGTTTAACGAGCTCAAAACTAAAAGAAAGTATGCTCAAAATGACTCCCATTGATGGGTGATTTCCCAACATGATGTCTAGTGGTTGGTACTTTCCCCCAGTATAACTATTAAGTAGCTAAATTCAACATACAGAGGTAGGGTACATGCCCCTCAAGCTTAGTTTCATCTTGTTTTATAAGCAGATAAAAGGAAGGCTCAAATATTGAGTCTTGACATAATAGAAGAATCTGTTTCATTTTTTAACGAGCTTGACATGAAAAAGGAATTCTGCTCAAGGTTTGTTTTATTTTTTAACGAGCTTGAAACCAAAAATAAACACTGCTCAAGGTGACCTGTTTCATTTTTACACAAGCTTGAAAAAAAAAATAACTATGCTTGTGGGGACCTGCTTCAATTTTACGCAAGCTTGAAACAAAATGTAACTATGCTTGAGGGGACCTATTTCATTTTTACACAAGCTTGAAACAGAAGGTAACTATGCTTGAGGACATCCTTTTAGTTTTTTAACGATCTTGACACAGAATAAGAACTATGCTCACATGCATCTATTTCATTTTTTAATGAGATTGACACAGAATGGGAACTATGCTCACATGCATCTGTTTCATTTTTTAACGATCTTGACATAGGAAGGGAATTATGCTCACAAGAAGGAAATTCTAATCCAACATGGTGTCTAGAGGTTGGGGGGTTTCTCCCTTACATAAGATGATAGTGACTTAACTCCAGTATGATGTCTAGAGGATGGATCCATGCCCCCCATTTTACCTGTGATGGGAAGAAGCTAACTAGAAGGGGAAGGAACCACAAGAACATGCAGGACATTCAGGGAAGTATGATGACTAGGATTCATACGATGATCATGTTTAACAAAGGAAAGCTGATCAATCGTCACAATCTTCCCATGATGGGGAAAATACATCACTCGAAAGAGTGTGGACACTACAGCTTTCATGGCATAAACATAATCACTCCCAAGGATAAAATTGAAATCTAAGGGACATTAGATTGCCATAACATTGATACAGACAATTTTTCCTTCCAAAGTGATATGAAACTGAGGAAGGGTCCCTAAAGGCGTTGTGGGTCTTTGATTAAAAGCCAGAATCTGATCGGTAGCTGGCACAAGCGAAGGAGAACCTATGGATTTCCAAATAGTAGAGGATAGAATGCTAATAGAATCCCCTTTATCAACAATAGTGTGGATTATACTCTTAGTGGTAACTCGCATAGCTATCTAGAAAGGAACACTCGAATTAAGATGAGATTCTATTAGGTTACTCCAATCAAGGGAAATAACCTCACTACTTGGGGAGGGTTCTATTGAAAGAGAAAAAAATTTATCTTGTATAGACCAATTAGAACTAACTATGAAAACTTTAGCTGGATGGTTTTCACACTCGATTAGAAGAGAGGGACAAGACGAATACTATGTCAAAGGGACTACTTCAATCTCAACACTCTCTGGAGAAAGAGTGGGATCGGGTGGAGATAGCATCGACTCAACCAATTTAACTTCACTCTCCAAATGTAGACTGGGATCAACCAAGGATGGACTTGGATTGATCACTTCAACTTCACTCTTCACCTGAAGAGTGGGATCAACCAGGGATGGACTTGGATCGACCTCTTTGACTTATTTCTTCAATGGAAGAGTGGGATCTACCAAGGATGGACTTGGATCGACCACTTCAATGGAAGAGTGGGATCAACCAAGGATGGACTTTGATCGGCAACTTGCTCAACAAATGGGATGTTAAAGGACAACTTACGATAACCGGTTGGAAGTCATTGCTGGGGAACATTAATATATTCCAACAACTTTGAAGCTTCATCCATGTGGGGACAAAGGTAAGTGTGGTGCATTTCCTTACATAGCAAGCAAGGATATCTAACCTTTACTTTTCAACTCTTAACCAAAGAGTCACTGGTTGATGGGGCATCATCAACATGATGATCAAGGACTGATGACACAGGAAGTTTGACCACACTTCTGACACAAGGGAAAGACCAGGACAATCCTTGAGAAGGTGACCACCCTTGAAAAGTCTACAAGGGAAATTAGGTTTACGTGTGATGGAAATAGGTACATCAATACTCCTAGGATGATGATCAGTGGTTGGTGGGCTTCCAACATGATGATAAGAGGTTGCAGCTATGACCTTCTTCTTAGTGTTCTTCTTTTTAGCTTTCCCTTTCATCTTCTTCTTACCCTCTTGTTTACTAACATTAGAGTGTTCAACAGGTAACGAGGAAGAAAGCGAAGTCAATTCAACATTCGACGAAGAAGGAGAAGGATTAATATGAAGTTGATGCTCATGTGGTAAAGGACTAAGATCTGACACAAAGGATGCATTTGGCATGACAGGATTGGAGAATAACCATACAGGTAATCCTATAGTAAATCCAGGAAGGTTCAAAGTGGACATAAAGGGAGGACTAACAACTCCACAAGGGGAAGAAACAAAAGACATACCCTGAAAAGGGTTCTCTTGATTAGTGGTCCCGGGAAAGTATCCCATATCTAAACTCTCTAAGAATATCTAAAATACCACATAAGATCAAACACTACTCAATTATAAAATCCACAAGAAAATTGTGTGAATAGGAGGGTATCAAAAGTCAGGACTCTCATAGGATTATCAAGGCTTCACATTTATGCGGTGCCAAGACGGCCAAAAGGTTAACTCAGATGGTCACAAGAATCCTAAGAGGGTCTCCCAATATACACTAGGTATGGGGGAGCTCAAATCTGTAGTGGTGTTGTCTAATGCACAATTGTTCAAAAGGGTCCATCCAATATAAAATCGAGTACATGAAGTACCTATGAATATACCGATGGTACGTTGAGGAACCGTGTAGACCCTAGATTGCAGTGCATGCAATAAACGACAGCTGCCATGCTTAATGATGCCAGAACATGTCACTAACTTACACATAGATACTAATTGATTTTAAACCTAATATAGCATAATTTTATCTTGAGTGGTTAAGTGGATGCATGAGGTGTAGACATGAAATGTAAAAAGAATGCAAATCCTCGCTACATGAAAATGCACATTTCTCTTTCGATGAAAACTACCTAAGGTAGGGAAATAATTTTATGTTAAAGAAGACAGAAATCAAAGATATAAGAATACCAAGTTCTAGTCAAAGCCAATTATGAAGCTTCAAATATTAACATCAATCACAATTCTTGAAAATACCTATGGATTCATACACACTCCTAGGGGGGTCCTATGGTTTTGGCTTGTTTTTTTTTAATTTGTTTCTGTCTTAATTGAGTTTTCTCTTCAAACAAATATGAATCTAAACAATAAACAAAATAATAATTCTTTCCTACAGTGCACTAATTCTAACTTTCTACAATAATAGTCTAAAAAGTGCAAATGAAATCAAAGATACAACACATCTTAACAATACACAAAACAAAGTAGAGAAACACTTTTATTTTAAATCGCATGTATCAAAATGAAACTTGATAATTATATTCTTTTCAGATCTACAAACAAGAAAAGAGAGAATATCTGCAGCACCCATTCATTCATAAACCAAAAGGAATATGACAAGCACCCAAACAACTCCAAAATAATCAAGAATTGCTCCAAATCTACCAAAATGCAATGAAAACTCAATGACTGAGGGGAGGAAGGGATAATACTGATTTAGGGGGTGTACAACTATCATATGTATCCTAAAAACCAAAATACATCAAACCAAAACCCAAAAATGAAGGAAACTCGAGCCAAAATCTAAGTTTCAAAGGGTCGGCGCACCTCCCTATACTGCACCAGAGCGCCTATGAGAGGACCGACGCACCTACAACACTGCAAAAGAGTGCCTATGAGGGGAATGACACACCTAAAACAATGCAAAAGAGCACCTATGAGGGGAAGGTGCACCTACAACATAGTGTAAGAGCGCCAATGACGCACTTTCTCCTAAGGAAAAGAGTGCCTATAGATCCAACACTAAAATATGATACCAACGGTGCTCTGTCCAGACGAACCAAGTACACCAGTGGACAAACAAACAGATTAAAAGCCAGATTACCTATGGCAGAAGGGCAGAAGGTCTAATACTAACCCGAAGAATATCAAGAGGATGCAATACACTCTTCAAAGACAAAATATAAAGGAGGGATGGTCTCTAGAGGCTAGGACAAGGATTGATAAACAAATATGAAATAAAAAACAAATGAAATGAAGATCTATGTACTTCTCTAGTATGGTCACCAAATTTGTTATTGAATAAATCCACTCAAGCTACATCAAGCTAGATCTCCCTAGTCCAAGTGGATTTAGAACAAATCAAGTACACAATACAACCTACTTTCCTAGATCAAAATAGAAATGCAAGTTAATGGATAGATCGCTTACTTGCAATATGCAAATATTCTTCTCTCTTTATTGATCAAATCTCTACAATCTTCAGATATTTAGCTACAAAACCCTGTAGAGAAAGTGGAAACAAGAAAATAGTACATGTGTACCCAAACATGAATTGATCTAATCTAAAACTTAAGGAAGAAAGCTATAAACATCATCAACAACATCAATGTTTATGGAAATATATTTTTATTAATGTAATCAAGGAGATACATAGGATTACATAAAATGGGAATGTCACAACCTAGCCTTAACGATACAACTTTCCATCCAACAATCCAAGCCAAAGCCTGCAAATAAATCTAGTAATCCTCCTAATGGATGATAGGGATCACCTAGAAATTCCACCAACATAATAGTACCATAGTCCTTCCTCCCTTCACAATGTAGAGAGGGTTTAATTGTAAGGATAAAGGGATAGAGTAGGTTGACGATTAGGAGGAGGAGTCTAAGGGATCTTCCCCATAGGTTAGGAACTAATTTCCACCTCACCTAAAAGATAGTGATACACCTCCACCTCATCCACCTTCAATAAGGGTCTCGAAGCTTCATTTTTTTCCCTCAAAACACCACCGTCGCACCTTCCATGAAGGGAAAGAGCACTGTTGGTGCACCTAGTAGTGGGAGATAGAGCACCAACACAGGCACACCTAGAATGAAGGGAAAGAGCACCAACGATGCACCTAGAATAAAGGGGAAAAGTGCCAACCTTCCTAAAGAGGGAAAAAAGGCAAGAACAACCTCAATATCAATCGACCTTAGGATAGAGAAATTTGGGGATTAGGAAAAGGGTTGACACATGGCTCATCAGGACAAGATTTCGGCATAACATTGGTCTGTCCTTTACTCTGCAAATTCGATTGAAGAGCAGAAGCCCCTCTACATATCTAAACTGTCTATTTATCCTAAAACTATGACCGCCTCAACTAAGTGGTCCTGCAACTGAAAAAAAACGAACTCCTAAGCATGATGAAAACGTCCTTGTCAAAATCAAATAATCCTATGGTTTGATCTCCATGCAAGGAGTCATGATACACAGCCTCTCCTACGGTACTAATAAACAATGACTCAACAAAATAGGTAAACCAAAATATATGCCACAGCATGTGACCAACTCATCACATTGCTCGCATGCCACGACGCTCTTGCATCAGACTTGTGAGATAGAAAAATTATGAACATCTATTCATTAGATCAGCTATAGTGAAATCCTTGGCTTACAACTCTGTAGTGCTCATCCAAGTAGAATCCTCTCTCGGTCCCTTCTTACATTTGACCAAATAATCTAGATAGTCCTTCCTCCTTGTACTCTTTGTCACTCTAGTGTCCAGAATGGACTCAAATTCCAATGCTTGTGCCACAGGAATCTGCCCCACCCATTGTGGTTCTTCAGTAGGATATTCACCTTCTTTAAAGGTTCCAGTGTCCCCTATTATATAAGGATATAGATATGCTATATTAAATATTGGTGAAAATACCCAAGCATGTAGGCATCTCTAACGCATAAGCATACTGACAATTTTCTGATTATCCTACAAGGTCCAATCTTCTTCATCTTTAGCTTGTTATACTCCCCTTTTGGAACTCTATCTCTCTTCAGGTATGCTAAGACCAAATATCCTACTTCATAGTTTGTTTCTCTCCTTTTGGAATCTGGTCTGGCCTTGTATCTGGTGTTACTCTGTTGTAACCTTGGTTTCACTTTCTCCTGGAGTTCATTGATCCTCGTAGCAAAATATTCTCCATCAGCACTTCTCTTCTCGAATTGAATTAAGTCACGAAGTTCACACACTCATATTGGATGCATTCCATACATAATTTGAAATGGAATCATCCATGTACTCCTGTTTGGTGAATCATTATAGGAAAACGCAACTTGCACTAATACTCTGTCCCACTGCTTAAGAATCTCCTGAATCAAAATACTCAACATGTTTCCTAGAATCCTATTGAATACTTTGGTCTGTCCTCCTGATTGAGTATAGCTCTGATTGGTACTCCACTAGCATCACACTTCACTTCGAAAGGGTGGTTGAAGTCTGGAAACTTCAATACTAGTTGTTCAGTGATTTTCTTCTTCAAGAATTGAAAACTCTTTTCAACCTTTGTTGTCCATTGAAATGGTTGTCTATCCTTCTTAATTATCTCAACAATATATGCACAAATACCACTAAATTTTTTTACAAACTTCCTATAGAAACTTTCCAATCCATGAAAGCTTCTTACCTCAAATATGTTCCTAGGTGAAGGCCAATCAATGATTACTTGTACCTTTTCTGGATCCATCTTCAACCCTTCCCTGGAGATAACAAAACCCAAATATACTAGCTCTGTCTTCATGAATGTGCACTTCTTCACATTTATCAGCAACATTTCCTGTTCCATCCTCTCTAAAACATATCTCATATGCTTCAGATGCTCTTCTTCCATTTGGCTGAAAACCAAAATTTCATCAAGGTAAACTATCACACACTTACCTATGAAATCCCTCATTAGTATCATAAAAGTGATTGGTGCATTGGACAATCCAAATGGCATGACCAACCACTCATACAACCCATCATTTGTCTTGAAGGTTTTCTTCCACTCATCTCCCTCTCTGATTCTGATCTGATGATATCCACTCTTCAAGTCCATTTTTGAAAATCATGTTGCCTCAATTAGGAAATCCATAATGCCATCCATCCTTGGTAATGGAAATATATATCTGATAGTGATATTGTTAATTATTCTCGAGCCAGTACACATCCTCCATTCTCCATCCTTCTTTGGGATCCGTACTACTGGTACTACACATGGACTTAGACTCTTCTGGACCAATCCCTTATCCATAAATCCTTGGACCCGCTTCCTCAATTCTTCATTCTCTTGAGGTGTCAATATATATGATTCCTTGTTTGGTAAACTAGCTCCTGGAATAAAATCAATCTAATGACTTATATCCCTTCTTGGTGGTAATTCATCAGGTAAATCATCCACCACAATGTCACTAAACTCACTCAGCATCTCCTGAATCTCCTCAGGTAGATCTTCCATGCTTGTCTTCATCATCACCACTCTTGGCTTACATACCACAACATAGCTCAACTCTTCTTCCTCAACCTACTGTAAGTATTCCTTTCTTGACAACATCAAAAATTTAGGTGCTGACTTCCATGTTGTACTACCTTCTTGCAAAGGGTGTAGTACATGTGTTATCCCATTCTACTCAAAACTATGACATTTACACCTACCATCATGAGTCACTCTCTTATCAAATTGCCATGGTCTTCCTAACAATATATGACAAAAATCCATGGGAATCACATCACACAGAATCTTGTCCTTATGTGGACCTATTTGGAAATCAACTATACACTACTCACTCACCAGGATTTGATGTTCCTTATGTAACCAATATACTTTGTATGGAACATGGTTCTTGGTCTTCTTCAAACTCAGCTTTTCCACCATCTCTGTGGAAACAATATTTTCAGTACTCCCACTTTCAATCACTATCTTACAACACTTTCCTTGGACTTTACAAATAGTACTGAATAAATATTTCCTTCGAGCAGGCTCTACTTTCTCCTTCTCATGTTTCAACAAGAATTTATTAATCATCAATGACTCTCCTGCCTCTCGAAAGACTTCCTCTGCCATCAAATGTTCTTGCTTCTGCTCATTCTAAGATACATAGGCTCCTCTCTTTCCTACATATTATTTTCCTAGACATTCAAATGACTTAGGACCCAACTAGTTGCATTTATAGAACCGAACGACAGCTTCTTTGCCTCTTCCTCTACCTCTACCTCCTTGGTAAGGTCCTCTTCTACTATAATCACCTCCTCTATGATGTTTCTCTTGTTGGCTAGAGTTACTGGACTCTCCTCTCTATGGTCAAAACCTTCCTCTTCCAGTCACTTTCCCTCTTCCTCTGGCTAAACTGCGACCTCTATTGAAGCTCTGCTTCCTTGTTATCTTTTCTTCTACCCTCAAGGCACACTAATATGCCTCCTCCATCATTTTGAGTGATTTCATGCTGATCTCTTCCTAGATATCCATCCTTAGACCATTAACATATCTAGCAGCCTTCTCTGTTGACTCTTCCACATATCTAGCCCTTAGGTTCACCTTGTAGAACTCTTCAGTGTATTGTCTCATTGTTAACAATCTTTGCCTAAGGTTGTGCATCTGTCTATATAGAATCAAATTGTAATATTTGGGTAAGAACCTAGCCCTCATCTTTTCTACCATTCTATCCAAGATTTTTATCAATGGCTTATTCTTCCTCCTTCTTTCTGTTTGCACACTATCCCACCACAAGGATGCATGTCATTTCAACCTCGTCACCGCCAATCTGACTCTCTTTTCTTGTTCTACCTCATCGTACTCAAATTAATTAACCAGTTCATTGATTGAGTCAATGAGATGCTCCGCGACAAGACTTCCATCATAAGTAGGAAGCTCCATTCTCGGCCTTGAAGTCACTCCCATAATAGATATGAAATATCTCAACTCTGGTGTTTCCTGCATAGGTGTAGCTTCTTCTCTTTGTTCTTCATCCTCAGGTTCACTTACATCCCCTACTTTTGGGTCTCTTTGTCTGTCTGTTTCCATGGATTCCAGACGTTCCCTTTACTTTATCGTTTCCTCTAGAACTTCTGCGTTCCCCCTGGTCGACCTCTATCATGACCGCTTCCTCTTCCAATGTGTGCAACCATCTTCTCACACTAAGCCTCTGCAATAATAGTTCTATTTCACACTATTACAACTTACCTCACCAATCCTCTTCTCGTCCCTTGGTCTTTCGACAATGTTGGTTATCTATCCAGAACCTCTTGAGCACTCTTCTTTTCTCTTTCTAGGCTTCTACAACTACGCTTTTCTCTTTCACAAGCTTCTCCTTGCTCCTTTAGAAATTCTACCCACAATCTCAACTGTGGAATTCCTCAATAGGAAATCTCAACTTCCTTGCTCTGGTACCAAAATTGGTTTAGGTGGGTCTAACCGTAGCCAATCCCAACAAGCACTTCCAGGATCTTCAATCTCCTACACTTAGCAGGACTTCCAAATTTAGTGTAATGGCCAAATTCTGCTCTAAATAGTACCTTACCACAATTTCTCCTCTGAAATCGTTGTTCCAACAATCTATTTCCGCTACAGAGTTTTCACTGTCGGGATGTAGGATGCAGGATCTCAAAATTCCCAAAGTCACACTCTGCAACTTTCGTTTCGACACGACCATCCCAAAATTGGGTTTCGGGATGTGGGATACAGGATGCCAACTTTCCAAAGTTTCTCCTCGAAAATTCCTCCCCAAAATTCTTCCCTTGCAATTTTCCTAGCTGTTAGATCTTTTCGGCCTTCACGCCAACCGTCAGTCTTCCCTTTGACATGGACTTCTCAGATCTATGAAGATCTCTTAACTTCCTCACAAATTCCGTTGCGGGATTCTTCTGGACCGTCAAATCTTGATCTGTGAAATCAATCTCCACCATTCATTCTCTGCAAAAACTTGTTAAGCCAAAAAACCTGCGAGTTGCGCTGATTGGTCATGAAATTGATCAATCCAAACTGCAATCTTCCCGATTCTTTAGCCTAACACTCTTATGCATGCATCTACACTTTACTTCAACTATTCACGCAATAAATTGCTGCATGAATACAATAACTTCTCAGAATACACAGATGTTCATGAAAACACCGAAGTTGGCTCTGCACAGATACACAGTTCAACACAGTACATGCATAATGGATAATGACCCAACAATCACACGGTTAATCCTTCTATTAAGCAACAAAGGAAAATGCACACAGCTTGGATCTCTATCCTTCTGAGTCTTTAAAATATTTACAAGTATGAATCGGACACTAGTCTCTCCTTTACTCTACAAATTCAGAATTCTAACGCTAAAGATCAGAACCCCCTCTACATCTCTAAACTATCTATTGATCCTAAAACTACGACACCTCAACTGAGTGGTCCTGCAACTAAAAACAAACAAACTCCTAAGCATGATGAAAATGGCCTTGTCAAAATCAAATAAGCATGTGGTTTGATCTCTACATAGGGAGTCATGATGCCCAGCCTCTCCTATGGTACTAACAAACAATGACTCAGCAAGATAGGTAAACCAAAATATATTCCACAGCATGTGACCAAATCATCACATTGTTGGCATGCCACGATGCTCCTGCATCACTGCTAGACAAGTAGAAACTTTTACCTCTCAGGAAGTTACATGGGAGAACTAGTCCCACCACTCCACCCACTTTGCTTCCAAAAACAAAGTTAAGTTAGAACCATGTATACAACGGTAAACACGTGTAAAAATAACAATGAAGTACATAATCAAAGTATCTAACATATACAACAATGCATAACCATAAGAATAGCATAGTAATCAAAATTACGACACCATAAGTAAACACAGTAAACATAGTAATAATCATAATTGAATTAAGGAAGTGGGACGTAAGAGAAACTTACGACAAATCAGCAGAACGATAGAGTACGACACATTCTACAAGTTCAATAATGTCTAGAATAGGTAGCGATTAAATAGCCTAATAAAAAAAAAAATCAAATTTTAGGGACATTACTTTATGCCAGTGCCAACGTGGAGGAGGCCATGCATCCTTCACATGGGCATCATTAATATTCCAATTATCACGCATCATGTTTTTGTAATATCCCGAATTTTGACCTAACACCTATCGGCATAAGCCACATTGATTATGATGTTACTTTGATGTTTAGTTGGTATATTGGGTCTAAGACCCCACTGCATATGACCATGATTATTTGTTTGATATATTGAGCGTAAGCTAATTGCATATGTTATATATATATGATTTCATGTGATGGGAGTGCACCCTGAATCACATAATTGATGAGATGTTTATGTTGAGCGAGGAGATCTGGAGCACATGGGTAATTGATGTTTTGTGTTGAGCAAGAAGCTCTGGAGCACATGAGTATTTATATTGTGTTGAGTGAGAAGCTCTAGAACACATGAGTTATGGGACCTTGGTGTTGAACATGAAGCTCTGAAGCACATGAAAAGATAAATTTGAAGTGTTGGGGATAATCCCTGGAGCCTTCCAAGTTGATGTTGAGCTTAAGCTCTTGAACATTGGACCCTTGGCCATTATATCCCTAGGTGCATCCTACAAGTACATCCTAGAATTAGTGTTGAGCGAGGAGCTCTAGAGTTGCACTAAGTTTGTAAATCCCTATTTTTAGCATTGAGTATGGGCTCTCGATAAGCGCTAGGAGTTACTGAAAAGAATTAATATATCAAGTAAAAATGACTCAAATAAAACATTGATCTCATCTCACTTATTTTTAAGTGATTAAATGAACTTTCGAATTTCTGTATCTCATCAAGTATTGAACAACTACAAGAAGGTTTAGAGTTTCCTAACCTAGTTGACCTAACCCCTACCTGAAGGCTTTATTAAAGAAAGTATCATATGTTTAGGGATCATGTTATATGATACCTAAGGACAAAATGTTAACAAATGATAAAAACCCACTCTAGAGAGAGGATTGGGGATATTTTTATGATTCCTTAATTGTACCTGATTATTGTTAAGAGAGTTCTTGGAGAACATTTTTCCTAAGAGGAAAAATGAGAAATGATTCAGAACCGGATATCCCAGATAGGGAAGCCGTATCTTAGGAGCTCTAAGCTACTTTCATGTTGGAACCAGCTCGGGGCGATCCGGATTGAAACCAGGAATGGTTTTGGGTCATGGTTGGGTGGAACATGGTAGTTCCCAAGTTATTTGGTTATCTAAATAGAGGTCAGATCCATCTATGAATTGTTTAATACTGGGTATTTGAGTTTTTAGTCTTTCAACCATTGAAATAGCTTCATCTTGCAGGTATGAGGTTCTTGATTTTTCCCTTGCAAACTGCATAGTTTTACTATTTGGAGTAGATTGAATTCAGAATTATTATTTAAGTAACAGTCTTCTATAATCTAGGTTATCTTTTCTTCATTTCTACTTTCTATATTTACAGGTTAAACTCATTGTGTATTAACACATAGATTTCTTTATCAAAGGTTACGTTATCTTTTCTTTCTTTTAAACAGGTCATATTAATATATTTTTAAGCACCATTAGTGCTATCTACATGAGGGTTTGTTTTCCATTTCATTTATGCAATTTATTTCCTATCTATTAATTTTAGTACAAAGCCTAGAACTATTCAAAAACAGAGCCTATATATTATCTTAGCTGGAAGATTTCATATTGCCAGCATGCCTATATTAATTATAAATAAATCAAACTATTGTCTATAGTATTAGCCTAATCTCTATTACAGAAGATTATAACATAAATATAAATGGATAACACCTTAATTAAAATATCTTAGAACTAAACTATAATGGATCATTTCCATTTTATAAACAAGAACTCTAAGGTGTGGGGCATGAACTAAATAAATCAGAACCATAATAATTTTACCAACATCATAAAGAATCAACCATAACCGAAACACCAAGTACTTTAACATATAATGTATAATTAAAGAGGTTACAGGATCGATTCCTATTGGCATTCATGCCAAAACAAAAACTACACACACAATCTTGTACAAATCTATGTAGCCTAGGATCGAATCCTGAGACCTCATGTTTTAAAAAAAAGGTTTACAATTCCAAACACAACCATAATCGAGTCCCGTAGGGTTCGATTTTCCACATTTTATCTATGCTATAATAGCTTACCATTATTCCAAGTAATCTATGCTAATCACATTAAATACAAGGATAATTAAACATAGATCGATTTCGTTGCCCTGGAAACCTTTCCCTACACTAAATTCCAAACAAAATATACATGTTGTAAATCACATTTAAACATTTTCTACACAGTAATGTAAACCCCATTTTGTTATACGTTGTAACGATTTCGAGGTTCACGGCCAAGAAACAAAAAATAATTGATTAACATAAACCATAAATCCCACTATCTACGCCATCGTAAGCAACGACATCCATCACACAATATTAAACCTAGGCTCATGGCCATACCCAAGTCAAATTACAGACAAGTAAACGAAATTTTAAAATACCATTTAACAACATTAGGATCTAATATATTACACAATCGCTAAGCTAAATGGAAAGAGTGCCATTGCCAGCAATGGCATGGCTCTAAAAGCCAAGTTAACTCTGTTAACTAACCAAAACACGAATGTAATTACAGACATCAATTTTACGCAGAGTCAAAACATTTCCAAATTAATAATCATAACCACGATTTATATACAGTAGCGAATGCATTACAAATTAACCACTATAAATATATATATAATTACACAGCCACATTTCCAAGCTAATGCACCATTGCAAGCAATGGTTCTGTCACCATTTATCAAAACCCAACATTATAAAAAAAATGCAGAGTTTATAATATTCACCACAGTCACAATGTTAATGCTACCAACCCATTAATCATTTACAAAGCTGAGTCGTAACAGTCTCGACCTGAAGGCACCAAACCCAATGAAAACCCCAAACTATATACGCATCTCTAGATGCTTTACTTCAATTACAAACAGACCCATACCCATTCGTAACCCTTAAACCAAACAATGTATTCATTTACCAAACAACAATCTTAAAGCTCTGTCCAAAAACAGCCATACGTAGAGGAACAAGTTTAGGCTTGTTTGTAACAGGGTTTACCCATGAAAGGTAATGTGTCAATGACCTAGAAAACCATCGACCCATGCAAGGTAGGCCCTACTACCTTCAAACATAGGACAACGAAAAGGTGAGAAGTATGCCAAACCTCTGAACCGAAAAAACAAGTAAAAAAGTGCTACAAAACCAGAACGAAGGACATACCTTCCAAAGCGGAGCTGAAAACCAGACCTCATGCCATGATACAGACCAGAGAGACGAACATAACTCACCCAATGAAATTCCAAATGACCCATTCTTCCATGACAGTCCAAGCTTAGGGATTGAGACCCCCAACTCCCGAGGAGGATTTACTCCACCACCCTGTCCACCATACGTTGATTTCTACCCCCAAGTCTATAGCTGTAATATCTCAAATTTTGACCTAACACTTATGGGCATAATCCCCATTGATTATGATGTTACTTTGATGTTTTATGTTGATATATTGGGTCTACGACCCCACTACATATGAACATGATTATTTGTTTGATATATTGTGCGTAAGCCATTTACATATGTTTTATGTATGATTTTATGTGTTGGATGTGGACCTTGAAGCACTTGATTGATGAGATGTTTTGTGTTGAGCAAGGAGATCTGGAGAAAATGAGTATTTGAATGTTTGTGTTGAGAAAGAAGCTCTGAAGAACATAAGTTTTAAATTTTTGTTGAGTGAGAAGCTCTGTAGCACATGAGTGTTTTTTTGTGTTGAGTAAGGAGCTCTGGAACACATGAATTACGTAAACCTTTGTGTTGAGCAGGAAGCTCTGAAGCACATGAAAATATAATTGTAAGTGTTGGGAATAAGCCCTGGAGCCTTTCAATTTGATGTTGAGCATAAGCTCTGGAACATCGGATCCTTGGCCATTCTATCCCTAGGTGTATCCTACAAGTACATCCTAGCATTAGTGTTGAGCGAGGAGCTCTGGAATTGCACTAAGTTTTTAACTCGCTGTTTTTAGCGTTGAGTACGGACTTTGGATAACCACTAGAAGTTACAGAAAAGAATTAATGATTCCGAGTGAAAATGACTCGAGTAAAATATTGATCTCATCTAACTTATTTATAAGTGATTAAATTAAATCTTGAATTTTTGTATCTCATCAAGTACTGAAGAATTACCATGTTATAAGCGCGAATCCAACATGTAAGGATGTTTGGAGTTGCCTAGCCTAGTAGACCTAACCACCTACCTGATGGCCTTAATGAAGAAAGTGTCATAAGTTTAGGGATTATACTATATGATACCTAAAGACAAATGTTAACAAATAATATATATATTATTATATATTTTATACATAGTATGTATAAAGGGTAAGCATAGTAATAATTATAATAATGTAAGAAAGAAGGAAAGGCCCCATCTATTATTAGTATTAATAAAAGTAAACTAAATATTATAATACCTATACAAGTACAATTAGGAACTAGATAAAAGTTCCTAATTTAATTATTGAAAGTACCTAAAATTAAATAAAACAGTTAAATCAAGAAATCAAATGATTCTTTATTTAACTACCTCTTTGACCGAAACGTTTGTCTATAAAGTCCCAAGCCAAAGAGAGGCTTAAGAATCTCTTGCATCTTTTTGGATTCATTATTCTTCCTGGTTATTCTCAAGAGATTTCTTAGAGACCATTTTCCAAAGAGGAAAAAGGAGAACTGATTCAAACCTCATATCCTAGTTAGGGAAGCATTACCTTAGGATCTCTAAGCTACTTTCATGTTAGAACCAGCTCGGGGGGATCCATATTAGAACCACGAATGGTTCCGAGTCATGGTCGGGTGGAACGTGGTAGTTCCGAAGTGATTCAATCATCTATACAGAGGTCAAACGTGTTTGTGAATTGTTAATGCTGGGTAATTGAGTGTGCAAGGTTTCAGCCATTGGAATAATTTCACCATACAGGTATGAGGTTCTTGAAGTTTTTCCATTCCATTGTCCATTATATTTTCTGATAGAATAATTAAGGGTTTATGTTAAATTTTAACCCTATGTCTGTAATTTATTTCTGGTTTAGAATATTATATGTATTATCTCCGAACCCTAGGATGAAATGTATTTATGTCTAGAAGACATTCAAGGGTTTTGTCTTTCCAATTGTATTTCTGCATTTTATTTCATCACTTAAACTATGTTTTTCTAAAACCTATAAGTTGCTCTAAATAGATTCTATATGTTTGTTTTACCTATAGATTCTACTGCCATATTTCATATTGCTAGCAGAGCTATATTTATGAATAAAATCCTAATTCAGGGTAAACTATAAACAAAACATAAATATAAAATATAGTTAACTAAAGTATAGTAAAAAAAACCTAATAAATAAATCATTTATATCACATTAAGTATAAAAAGAATCATATTCTAAGTAAGCAATAATACAAACATATTATTCTATACTTAAGAATAAACATCTTTTCAAAGTATTAAAGATAAAATAAAACCCAGCGAAGACCTCTCAGGGTTTGTATATATTTTTTCGAAGAACCAATTTTAAACAATAGTTTTTCCCATTAACCAAATAAATCCATAAATAAAATATACAGTCAAGATATCGATACCATTTAATGGTCTGAGATATATGCTTTCACTAAACAAGAATCCACATTAAATCAAACTATATATTTATTATACCAACTACATCCACGAAATCATATGCAGTAAAGAAACTACCAACGTAATAAATCCATTACATTCATAACAAAATCAACCATAACGATATACATACACGACTAACTAAAATTAACCAATAGATCACAGGATCGATTCTTATAGGCGTCATGCCCAAAACAAACCCTTACATTTATAAACATTTACAACCATAACAACCTCGGATCAAATCCTGCTGAGTCTTTTTATTCACAAGTCACCATATCAAATCCTGTAGGATTTGTTATTAGTTTTCCACCATACTTTGTAGCGTTTCAGCTACTAAGCCACGATATATAAATGCAGAGGTTGTAAATAAAATACATCTAATCTCTATACAGAGATCGCAAGACCTAAATAAAAATACACATTGTAACTACAGCCCTCGGCCCTATACTTATCAAAGCATTTAAGCAAGTAATATAAAAAATACAACCTTGTCAATGCTATGCGAATAGCCACAACATTCATTGAAGGGTTCCATCCAAAGGTACGTCCCTTTGCTTGCACAACTTAAAACAATAATATAAAACCCATTAAAACCTGTCAATGATATACCAATAGCGATGAATTCCAATCGAAGGGTTACACCCACTATCGGCTCTTATATTTTAAATACACAACATAACCATAAAACATTAAGTCTCTAACCAATACACTATCGCAACTCTAATGGCGGGAACGTCGATACCACATACGACATGGCCCCATAGCCAACATCATTGTCAACATTTTTCCATAAAAGAACTTGAACCAGAATTGTGAATCCACACAATCCATTAATAATAATTATAACTATGAAATCAACACAGTATGCAATTACTATTTATATACATAAACACAATCATTATCAAAACCATTAAATATTTACACAGTCGTTTAACCTAGGCCTTGCACCATTGCAAGCAATGGTGTTTCTACCATTTCCAATAAAATAAACTTATCTACAATGCGCAGAGCCTGTCGAGACTTACCCAGTCACATTTTTCACACAAATTTCCCTTTAACAAAATCTGAATACGTTAAAGTTTCATCCTGAAGGCACTAAACCCCAACAAGAAAAACCCCAATTCCTAATGCATCCCTGATGCTTTACTCATTAATATTACATAGAAACCCTTTCCCAACACACAGTCATTAGAAACAAGAGTCAAGCATTCAAACCCATGACGAGTTTGTTAAAATCTGTCATCAAACAACCACATGAGAGAGGAGAAATATTTAAACATTACACATTAGGGTTTGCCCGAATTTGTATGGAATTGGCTTAGGGCGACCCACGACCCACAAATTCATTTACACCCTGCAACCTACAAAACGAAATATAAGCCACGATGAGGAGTATGCGTGAAACCAAAGCTGGACAGACAAACAACACTGCCAAACCAGATTGGATACATACCTTCCATCATAGCTAGACCACCAAGCTCCACTCCATCACACAACGTAGAGGCAGAGCTCACGCAGCAAGGCTGCGAATAACCAAACCAACACAAAGACCCAAGCCCTAAGCTTGAAGGCCACATTCTCCAATGCACATTTATGTCTCGACCCTAGCCTCCATTAACTCTTTCCAAACCCATATCCTATAGTTCATGCCACCATATAAACCTTGTTCCAAAACAACGTGCTTTACATAAACCCCAATTGGGTAGTGAATACATAAGGTTTAAGCCATAGTCCATGGCATATGAAATATGCCATGGAGGACTATTGGAAAAAGTATTACCATCATCCACCAACTATATTAAAACCTTACTCTAAGACTATGTTAGAGCTTGAACCATTTTATAAAGTATTTATACCATAATAAGTATGTGCCTCATAAATAATAAGTGCAGTAGTGACCAAGTCGCTATCATAGAATCCATAAGAATAACAATAATAACTCGTACAACATGAGTTAGTAAACCATCCAAATATCATCTAACAACCATCCTATTGTCACTAGGATAGATCTGTAAAACTGAGTCCTAATGACGAAACAGACAGCATGGCTTGCTCATATTTTATAAGGAATTTTCGTCTCCAAGTGCACCTGTGCACAAATTGGAAAGAAATGCATTAGTTCATAAGAACTAAGTAATCCCGATGTGACAAGTAGAATATAGTTACCTTTCAGGTGGTTACAAGGGAAACTAGTCCCGCCACTCCACCCCTTTTTCAATAACAAAGTTAAGTCAGAATTGTGTATACAATAGTAATCAATGTTATAACCTATGAGTACGTAATCAAAACAACTAACATACATCTAAACGTGTAACCATAGATCAAGATAGTAATCAACATCACGACAACATAATTATTTCATTAATAAACACGTTTGGAAATATGGAAGCTCGACATAAAAACAACTTACGACATTATAACACTATAAACCAAGTACAACACATTCTGCAAAGTTAAATAATGTCAAACACACGCAGTAAATGTTATCCTAATAATTTTTTCTTTTCAAATTTTGGGGACATTACAATAGTTCATAAACCCCAAAGTCGTGATTTGACATTGGAATGCCATGGACATTTTAAACCCCATCAATGGCATCATGGACTTAAGATAAAGCCATGATTCATGGCATATGCAATATGCCATGAATGGCTTATAACATACCTCCAACATATTGTATAAAAACCATAATCCACATATGGCTAAGATGTAATATCTTAAGCCTTTCACAATACAATTAAACCATATAAATGTTAGGCACAAGTTTGAAGCTAAATAAAGGTATTAGAACTATAAGTAATAACGATAAATCATGATTTGACATTGGAACGCCACGCACATTATAAACCCCATCAATGGCATCGTGGACTTAGGATAAAGACATGATTCATGGCATATGCAATATGCCATGAATGGCTTATAACATACCTCCAACATATTGTATAATAAACAATAATCCACATATGGATAAGATCTAATATCTTAAACCTTTCACAATACAATTAAACCATATAATTGTTAGGCATAGGTTTGAACCTAAATAAAGGCCTTAGAACTATAAGTAATAACAGTAAATTGTATAGTCATAGGTATAAATAAACCCAGTTATGAGTAAAACAATCATGCGAAAAATAGCAATAATAATCGCTTAGTTAGGACTGATGGTTCGTTTGTCGTCCAAAGCTGTGAGGTAGTTGAGCATAGGAATTATGTATTTTTTTAACTATTATAGAGAGTTTTGCATTACCTAGTGCACCTGCACAAAACAAAGAAAAAGATGCATTAGTTCAATATGAAATAAGTAAGCCCTATAATGTCAAGTAAAACCAATTACCTCTCCATGTGATCTTAGAAGGGATATAAGTCCTCCCTCTCCACCCCTTGACAATACAAGTTAAGTCAGGATTTTTCATAAACGAGTAACCAAAACTTATAATCAGTAATTAATCAATAAATTGTACATGCGTACACATAAATACATGATAAGCACCAATAAATGTAAAGTATAAACATCTAACTCATATTCAAGTAACATGAAAATATTATGGAATTACATTAATAAACACATCAGGGAAAACATCTAGAAGAAGGTAAGAACATCTTATGACAATTCCGTTTCGTGAACAAAGTTAGTCACATTCCGCATAATATAAGTTAATGTTCGGTCGAGGCAATAAATAACTAGCCTAATAATTTTTATTTTTTTTCAAATTTTGGGGACATTAAAGTTTTAAATCTCAAACCCCTCCTGTATAGTTTCTTACTTCATGCAATTTGTTGTGTTTTAATACCATGCCATCCCCTTAGTGTTTAGGGTTAGAAAACTTTTAGGTTCTAGGTCTTTCACCATTTCTTTCACGCACTGGTAGCATAGGTTTAGCAGCGAAATACCTACAATAAAAATAGATACATAGTGCATTAGTTCATGACAACTAAGTAATCCCACTTTCACAGGATTACCTTACCTTTCTGAGTGAGTCGTTAGAGAAAATCTAGACATTCCTCCCTTTTAGATACAGAGGTAAGCTAGCCTCATCATTTAGTAAAATAAGAAACTAAGTATAGTAACATGTAATCAAATATGAATAAAACAATATCAGAGCATCATTAAAACAAGATAAAATATATCAATATACAAGTACATCAGTAAATAAAAGAATGACACTTAACATCATCATAAAACAAAAACCATACAAGAATAGAAACATAACATGAACATAGGTATAATTCCTATACAGGTTTTACAATTGTGAAGTTAAGTATAGATATCCCTTAGATGTTAGCAGTACTATTATCTCTACAATTTTTTTTTAATTTTCGGAATTTAGGGACATTACATTAGTACTCCTATATGCAAACACAACCCTTTAGATATAAAGTCTACTTTTCTTTTTATAAAATCAAAACTTTTTTATAATAAAATTATAGTAACGTTAAGTAATATTACACATTTACAATTTAAACATAGTTATAAATATATAGAATTACTTTGATTTATGATTACATTCCTTTCTTTATAATCAAATTTACTTATTATTCATTTGAAAAACTGTAATTTAGAAAATACTCATTTTAAATTCCATATGACTAAATTTAAAATTCCAACCATTCAACCAAAGGGGGTTCACTTAGTGAACTTGTTACATGCTGCGGTCCTTCGTAGGGTATTAAAGAATATCCCTAATTTCAATAAATATTGGAAAATGCCCAGTAAAATTGTATTGTTGAACCCCTCTCCCAATATATCTTTCCAGTTAAGAAAACTCGTAGTTTCACGAGATATTGTAGGTATCCACTTTTGTCAACCCATTTTTAACACACCCTTTATGTCGTATTATCAATTTGTAACGAAAGGGGCCCTAACACATATTACTATAAACAAACATTATGCTAAGTAAAATAATAGTATAATGCTAATAATGATCACACTCGGATTGCATAAGCAACTCATCAATTTGTAGTATTGGATAGTGGAAGACCCAACAAAATACTAATGGGGAAGGAAAAAAGCATAAAAGGTAACCTAGTCAAGGGATCAATGTAACAAAGAATGTAAAATACTGATAATCCTATAGTCAATGCAATGTTTAGAAAAGATGAGAATTGTAGAGGTTTCACACCACAATCTACCAATCTACCAATTTTACACCAATTTTATATCTAGTAAAATCATGTTTTCTATAAGCTTAATAAATTAAACTCCACAAAATATTTTTAATAATATTAATAAATGTTTTCTATTGTTTTTTTAAAGCTATTTGTATTTGTATGTGATTTTTAATACATGCACAGTAAAATATGGTAAAACAACACTCTAACTATTTGGATAAATTATGTGCATATATCTTCATATGCTTCTAGTATTCCAAGTTTAGTGAACATGGATTCTTCAAGAACAAATGAATCTCATTTCTATATATATACAAGAATACAATTAGTCCAAGATTAGAGCTGTTGCTCTTCAATTTCTCTCTAAATTTTAAAAATAAATAGATGGTACTCCCATATAAATTTAACACTCGTTATCAAGGAGGTTATTGAGTTTTCTTCGATAGAGGAGTACTCTATTTTGGAATATTTGTACTTTTATTTAATTGGGAATAGAGGTTTCTGTATGAAACTTAGACAAGAATCCTCAATATTTTACATATATGATCCAATGATATAGTCAAATTCTTTGGTATTTTTTTAAGATGGATTTATGGAGTTAGATTTCAATTGGAATTAAGATTACAATTAATAATATTATATTATAATATAGTTGATGTAATCATATGAATAATTTAATTTAAAAACTATTTAATCAAATTAATAAAAACATCCATAAGCACAATGCTAATATTAAAAAAAAAATTGAAATTAAATATTCTAGTATAAATGTTTTCATANTATATATATATAATAAAATTAATAAAAATATTACAAAAAGAATTATAATACTATAAAAATATTATTTTAAATTAAATATTTTAATATATACAATAATTTTACATGAGGTTGAAATGCCATTTTTCTTGTAGTGAAAAGAGGTGTTTGCATTCAACCATGGAGGCATTCAACAAGTATTTATGGGTGGCCTCCAAATATATGAAGAACAAGCTATATATATGAATCCATCCCATTGTTTCAATGTTATTCCTCAACCCAACCAAATAAAATAACCCCCAATATTTATATTACTATGTTAAATTAAAATTCCTCCCTTAATACGAGACAATATATTTTTGAGTCTTTTAGAGTATTCAAACCCCCAATATGATGGACCCTCTCCATTGAGCATAATAATAATAATAATAATAATAATTTGAGGATTATGTAGTTAAATAGCTAATAATACATGTCTTTATTTTAAACTATTAATACATGTCTTTATTTTTAAAATAAATTTCTTAAATAAAATAATAATACATCATTTGTGATCCTCGACACATGAAACTTTAATGATAATTCTCAATTTCACAAAATTGAATAATTTATTTATATTAAATAATTACCTTAAACACATTATCCCTTAAAAATCATCATGTAATTAATGTAAACATATTAATATCTCACATATATCTAGAAATTTAATTACTTTACCTGAAAAGAACTAAAGATGGTAGTAAGTGAGAGCATGTGGATGGTCATTTTTGTACTTTATGGAATATCTATCTTGTTACATATATAAGTGAGGCCCTTACATACCTCCATAAAATGCACCACCAAGCTACTTTTGGAATGCTAATAGGCACCTTTTGGCTCCACTTTTTTAACCTAGATCTAACATATGCAATTTCCTTTTATTAAAATGAAATTATTATTTTTTTCCTTAAATGAAAATCACCATATCCTATGATAGTCTGTAATATTTAAGGTTTAAATGTGGATTTGAATTGTCAAAATCATATATACTAAACTAAATATCCATGATTTCATCCGAGAATGAAAATATTAGTGAAAGTTTTATTTTTGCTTCTTATTTAAGTTTGAACAATCAAAGTTGATTGTCATCGAGGATATAATCAACCATGGGTATTTTTTATTCTATACACTTAAGGAAATTATATGATTTCTCAAAGACATTTCATGTTTTCATAACAAAAAAATTCCATTTGCTACATGACAAGTCATATTAGTACCTGCAAAAGTCGATCAACAACAAGACCTACCAACCAGTAGTACCGACCACTAAAACTATCTGAAAGTCACTGCCATTCTTGTACATTATTCCATTCAATTCTACTATGACACTTTATTTGAGTAAGGTGGTGCCTACTTGTCGTCACGGGAATGTGAGGAGCGAAGGAATAGATTAGAGAACATATGAGCCACTGTCAACTGTGTGACGTGTATGTGTTAAATTGATTGACTCATATAACACTATATTAAAGAAGCAAATATAAAACTAGGATCCTAGTTTGTTATATTATAACATAAAATTTACATTCATTTTCAGTTTATTATGTCACCACAGGTGACATATATGAATCGGTCATGAGTATTAATTCATTTAGATATGGACAAAAATTTTCAATATTCTAAAGTTTGTAATAGTTTTTATTAAATGTAATGGAATATAGACTAAGGTTTGGTAATATTTAAAATATTTAATTATTATTATTATTATTTATTGTCTATTTTTTTAGATTACTATTGGTGTGGGGAGATGACGTTGCTCTAGTTTTCTATGCCCCAAGACCCAACAGTGAAGATGATATCAGCAATGTATAATTATCCCAACCTTTTCTACTTTTGGCTCCTTGTAACCAGTACCTTCTTTATTATAAATTTGTCATCTATCATTTAAATAACACTGAGCAGGGATGAAAACCCACTGTAATGGAAAACAGTCAGGCTTGAAGGTCCACGCGGCGATGATAAAATAAGTGAGTGCCATACCAAAATGGCGCACCTACCAAAACAAAGAAAAGTAATTTTGGCTTACAGCTACTACTGTACTGTACAGAGTCGATCCCCATTTTCTGACTTTTTTTTTAATATAAATTAGAGATTAAGTGGCATCCAGCTCAAGCTGTGCAAACTTCAGGTTGCACCGCCATATGTGTATGGCTCTTTATCTATAAAAAGATTGGCATCTACAATGACGATTAAAGTTCGGCCATCCAGGCATTGAATTCCGAAGATGAGGATCTGTAGCTAAAATTCGAGAGACGTATTAATAATGGAAGCAGCCTAGTCGATCCCCATTTTGTGAATATTTATGGCTACTTTTTATATCCACTTAGATAGCTTTTGCATAAAGTTTCCTTGAATTTTTTTTAGATATAGTACGCAAATTGTGATAGCTATATGTATACCTGAACTTTTTATATATTCCACATAAGGAAAGTAATAAACCAGAAAACAAGAAAGCATCATTTGACAATAAAATTAAATAAATTCATAAAATATCCAAATCAAGATAACACTACAAATCATCACAAACCGGAGCTATTAAATTGCAATTTAATAGAAAACGAAATCAAGAAAGAAATATAAATAAACACACACGAAAAAGATGAGTTGTAAATGATATATTGAAATGATTGCAAATTAATGAAGAAACTAAATCAAGATAATGCTTCAGAAAAACACAAACAAGAAAGTATGGAGAAGGAGTCTTCAGGTACCTTAAATACTATGGCTCCATGATTAAAAACAATGTTTGATCAGCCCTCTGCACTTTCTATAAACTCGGCTGGAAGCAGAAAATAAATAAATAAATATGCAAACCACCATGAGGCGAGATAATTTAGTAATAATTAATGATTTAATAGGGCCAAACCAGATGAATTACTAATAAATGAGAAATCAAGAAAGCGTCATTTTCTAAGAAATTTTTAAAATAATAAATGAATTCCTCATTTAAATAAATTATCCAAAACAAATTAACACCACTAACGATCACAAATAGGGGAGCTGTTGAGAATGAGCTATTAATAAATGACTAAGAAAATTTGTAATTTAATGAATAAATGCAATCAAGATAGCAATATAAGACACATTGCAATTTAACAAATAAATGAAATCAAGAAAGCAATATAAAATATTGTTCAGAATGAGCTATAAATGATATAATGAAGAAAATCAATTGCAATTATGAGGTGAACACCCCAATGAATTAATTAACAACTAATATGCATGTCCTTTTAATCATTAACATTAATAATGTTAACTCAATATAATATATAATATATAAGTTGTAAAATATGCACATGTGTCTCGCTTTTTATCTATAACAAGACAGGCATCTACAATGACCAGTAAAGTTCGGCCATCGAGGCATTGAAGGTCGAAGATGAGGATCTATAGCTGAGATTCGAGAGACATATTAATAATCTCAGCAACCCAGAAAATGTTTGTTATGTTGTTTTCTTATGTGATAGTTATGCAAGTAAGTTTGTTTTATTAAGGATTGTATAATCTTGATAATAGTACAAATCAATTTTATTGAAAATAGTTATCTCTTACTGTGAAGAAGGGTTTTTCCTTGGAGATAATGCAATGTCAATTGCAAACAGGTATGCTATTCATTATTGGGATTATGATACTGTCTTCATTATTGATATTATGATACTATGTGCAAGATTGAATGGGATTATGATACTGTATTCATTATGGGATTCTGATACTGTGTGCAAGATTGAATGGGAGTCATATAATTAATGGAGACGGTATTGGTTTTTTTTTCTTGATCACACTTGATCAGTGATATATTTTGATATGTGGATCCATGAAAGATGCCACAAATAGAAAAAACGTCTCAACGCTATGTGATGGGGCATTTGCATTGGTTGGACGGGCGAACAGATGCATTCATTTCTACCTTATATGCTGCAATAAATGTAATTTTGTGCCCTCTGGAACATATGGTTATCCTCGAGGAGATTGCGACTGCTACGCTAAGTTAAAAAACTCCAAAGGCATGCATAAATGTCCTTACAACTACTTTGCAATATTGTGTTGTAATCTAAGAATGTATTCATGCCCTGAATTTTATTATTCCTTAAGCTAGTGACACAAATCAAGTAGAGTTATGTTAGCAATTTTATCTCGGATTTTCTTGTTGTCTGTGTTATTTAACTCTTTTAACTGAAAACAGTGATTAAGTCTGTGGTTATGGCTCACCTTTTGATTCTCGTGAATTTTATATTAACTTTTTTTGTCATCCCAAAAATGTGTGTTGTGAGAGAGGATAGGGAGGGTTACATTTCTCATCATTCCAAACCCTTTACCCCATTTCTCATTTCGTTCCTGTTTTCGTTTCCATTTCTGGTAACATAGGATTTTACCGGGAGAGTATAGTGCTAACAATTTTGGATCAACAAAGTTAGTGTATAGGTTACATTTTAACCGATGTATCTTGAGTCAAGAAAGCCTCGAAGATATTTTTTTTCAATTTATTAATTGTTCTAAACGAGTTCCGCTTTCTTAGATTCCTAGTGCTTGTAAAATTATTCAATTTTCTTGACTAGTTTTTTCTTTTCTCTTGTTGGTAGATTTTAATTTTGGCTCATGCATTCGCTTTTAATTTCGGCTTCTATACATAGTACGAATAAAATGAGTATCTTGCACTTTTTATCCAAAAAAAGATAAGCAATAATAGAAGTATCAAGTTGATTCTGTGTTTGAAAATTGTTTCGTAGATTTATCAACCATTTTATCCTGACAGGAGTGCCACACTATATGTTATAAAGTCATTTTTTACAAATATATAAATATAGGAAATCATGATTATAGACTTTATTTTGAATCTATTATGTGCTTTTGAAATTATGAATGAAGTTGAAGAGTAATATTGGAAATTATATGCATTTGGTTGTCCATAAATCTGTTGGTTTCGTCCCTAAAGGGTTTCGTCTGGGAGTTTTTTGTTGTCTCTGTGTTATTTAGCTCTTTTAAGTGAAAACAATGATTAACTCGGTGGTTATGGCTCACCTTTTGATTCTGCTGAATTTTATATTAACTTTTGTTGTCATCCCAATGCTAGTTTGTTATACTTTGGTTTAGTTATTAGGTAATATAGTGGTCATTGCATGTTAACCTTATTTCTATAAATTCCTTGCATGCTATGCGATGATATAATTTATTCTTTAATTTACATAATTATGGATTATAATATCTCAATTCTTGTGGACCCCACAAAATTTCACACTACGAACAAAAAAATATATTGTCTCATTTCACACTACCAACAAAAAAAAATATCATCTCTATTTTTATTATGGTCTACGAATATTTACCTAGAATACAAAAAAATTACAAATAATGTTTAATATATTGAAACAACACTCAAATTTTTTTTACATGTCTATTTGTAAGGTGTGTCCTTCATTAACTTTTGTTTTTTTTATAATTATACTTAATACATATATAAGGAGCTCACTAATAATATGTTTAAATAATTTTTTACGGAAACAAACTTATGAAAATACTTTATATTTATAATTTTACATGGAAATATGTCACTACTTTACATTTATATAAAATCAACCTAATTTATTTAAAATCCAAAATTAAGATATGTTTAGATTACATAATCCATACATTTATATAATCAAATTATGTTTAGATTGCATAATCCATAAGAGTGGCATGTTAAACTAGTTGTTTTTTCTTATAGCATCGGTGTTATAGCAATAGCTACTAACAACTGTGGGGACATTTCCACCTCGTGGCTTTTGTTATGTCACCGCAGGTGATGATATATATGAATCGTTCATGAGTATTAATTCATTTAGATATGGACAAATATTTTCAATCTTCTAAAGTTTGTAATAGTTTTTATTAAATGTAATGGAATTTAGACTAAGGTTTGGTCATATTTAAAACATTTTATTATTATTATTATTATTATTTATTGTCTATTTTTTTAGATTACTATTGGTGTGGGGAGATGATGTTGCTCTAGGTTTCTGTTCCCCAAGACCCAGCAGGGCCTGTGCAAGAAGATGAGGGACCTTTTTGGCGCGTTAGATGCAATAGAAACCTGAAAAATCAGGCATCCCTCAACTTATTTGGATTTTTTGAGATACTTATGCAAAATATATTGCATTGAGTAAAAAACATGAAATGTAGAAAATTGAATCACCTTTCCGAATATATAACTTTTATGTATCGAAAATTTGCATAGCTATGTCAAATTTCATTTTTCCTAACAGATACTTTTTATTTTTCAGGGAAATTATAAGGTATATGTTTTTGTGGGTGCAGCCTTTGAGGGCCTAAATGATCGAATCAAGCTACAAAAATTGACATCCATGTAGAGAACCCATAGCAATAGTGCGGCATTATTTTTCGAAAATTAAATTAGTAATTTTATAATATTTTTATAATTGTCTAAGTGAGAAAACCTCGAAAATGGTACGTGTTTTGTGGGTGCAGCCTTTGAAGGTCTTAATGCAAAAATCAGGAAATGGGGTTTTGATAGAACGTAGAGGTTAGTGTCTACTTATGCACCATAAATTTTTGTTTGAAGTGATCAAGAATTGAAATAGTTATAGAAGAAACACTAACAGTGTGTTTCACGAGTTAAGGACGTAGGAGAGAAAAGAATTTGAAGAAAAATATGAAAAATTAATAATTTTAAATAAAAGTTACATATTTGGAATCTGTAAAAAAAAACATATTTGTGTTTAAGATTTCGTCAAAAATGATTGTGTGTAGCATACTGTAAAGAGTGGTTAAACACAGGTTTCTTCATAAACTGGAAGAAACACCCAATTAGCTTTGGTTCATGATTACCATAGCACAGGTTTGGTATTACCGAAGCAAACACCAAACCATACACATAGGATTAAGGTTGACATGTGACCAAGTGATTCGGATTGGTTTTGACTCTAAAAAACATGGCGCTTTTTATTTGAATTCAAAAAAATATTCCCGCTCATAGAATTTTGAAACGCGCTCGCGTTATAGTGAACAAAAACGCGCTAGCGTTATAGTGAACTAAAACGCACACGCATTATTGAAAACATAAAAAATATTTTTTAATAATTCAGAGGGGGTAGGAAAGACTTTGGTTAATGTTTTAGAAGGGGTGGGGAAGGATCAAGGGAAACTATGGCTAATATTTAATAGGGGTGGGGAAGGGTTAAGGGAAACTGTGGCTAATACTGTATAGGGGTGGGGAAGGGTCAAGGGAAGCTATGTGTAATATCTAATAAGGGTAGGAAAGGGTCAAGAGACATAGAGAGAGAGAGAGAGAGGTACTTAGAGAGAGAGAGAGAGGGGTACCTAGAGACATGGGGAGAGAGAGAGATAGAGGGCCAGTAGAGACATACAAAGAGAGAGAGAGAGAGAGAGGTACTAGAAACATAGAGAGAGAGAGAGGGGTACTAGAGACACGGGGAGAGAGAGAGAGGGAGGGGGCAGTAGAGACATAGAGAGAGAGAGAGAGGGACTAGAGACATAGGGAGGGGGAGAGAGAGAGGGATACTAGAGACATAGGGAGAGGGAGAGAGAAAGGGGTACTAGAGACATAAAGAGAGAGAGAGGGAGTAGAGGGAGAGAGAGGGGGTACTAGAGACACAAAGAGAGAGAGGGGGATATACTAGAGACATAGAGATGACAATGACCATGACCACGACAATGATGATGATTATGATGATGATGAACAATGATGATGATGATGATGATGATATTGAGCATGATGACTATGATGATGATGACGACGATGATGATGATGATGACCATAATGATAATGAAGAATGATGATGATGATGATGACCCCGATGATGATGATAATGAACAATGATGATGACTATGATGATGATGACCATGATGACTATGATGATGATGATGACCACGATGATGATGACCACGATGAGAATGGTGAATGATGATGATGATGATGATGATGATGATGATGACTTGAATGATGATGATGACCACGATGATGATGATCATGATCAACAATGATGATGATGACGATGATGTTGAGTATGATGACTATGACGATGATGAGGA
>LPNX010541879.1:0-56485 GCA_001517045.1 Pseudotsuga menziesii | reverse complement strand
ACATGTATCCAAAACTATCCAAGCCACTTGCACATGTATGCAAATGTACATATATTCTATAAGGCATGTATCAGAAGTCAAGCTTCCTCTTGTTCTTTCCTGAATTTGATCCACTAGGCTCATCTCTGGGATCAATGTGCATCGATGGATCTTGCAAATTAAACATCAATTATTAAATTGAACTAACTATGTACTAATACATTAGAAAATTATAACAAACACTCACCCCCACCTCTGGACGTGTCGGTGTTCATCCTATCACCAATCTCCTCCTCAGTGGAGTCAGACTCTGCAATACCATATCTCAATTAACTCAAAACCTATCAACATCTTGTTGGAAATTGAATGAAACAATTAGTCATCAATAGACATCTCACCTCAACGACATCCAGTGATAGCTGGAGTTCAGTTCCTTGTGTCGCATACGGAGCCGTTGGTTCAACATCAATGATGGTCGGACCGGGGGGACTAGGAGCTACTTCTTCTGTTGGTGGCTACAATCACCAAATGTTGAAGTAGTTAGACATGCATGAGTAAACAATAAAATACAATAATAAACTATGTCTAGCTAAACAACAATAATAAACTATATGTCTATATCAACTTAATGAGTTCAAATATCATCGAAGGATATACATTACCATGGTCTCACCCGTAGTAGAACCAAGGGGGGAAGGAACTGCTCCTACTGCTGGTGCCTCAACTGTGGTCGAAACAGGGGGGGCGGGAACTACTCCTGCTGCTGGGGCCTACAATCACCAAATGTTGAAATAGTTAGACATGAATGAATAAACAATAGACAACAATAATAAACTATGTTAAGATCACGTTGAAATAGTTAGGTATACCTCGGTGTGACTAGCTGCCATTAATGAAGCAGCCTCAACTGCTGCATCAACCATCGATGCTAGACTTTCTTCCGTTAACTCTAGCTCCTGATGCAGTAAACATGCAAATCAAACATTAACAAAAACAACTTATGCATCGGATTTCAAGTTAAGCAACAAATATCATCGAAGGATATACATTACCATGGGCTCAGTGACTACATGGCCGTGGGCATCTCGAGTCTTTTTTAGAGTGGACCGCCTCATGTACACATGACCCTTGTCCACGGAAGTCCTGGGAGGAGATGCATCTGCAGGAAATGGCCCAGATGTTTGGGTCGGTGCCTACAATCAGCAAGTGTTCATGTAGTTAGATGTATGCATAATTCAACAAACATGTACATGTATTTAAAAAATGACAACTGTAATTGTTTACCATATTAAAATGTTTACTTGGGTACCATGATGTGTCTCATGGATCTCTCCACCCAGTGACGGATCTGGGATCTGCAAGTTTAATAATTGTAAATATTAGACCATAGATAGAATTAGTGAACTAACATGTAAAGTATGTGGAAATTAACAAGTTATTGACAAGCATAATTGAAAAATTGAAATTTTAGAATGTTTACCTCAGTAGAACCAGATGGGCCTGTACCATCATGGATCCCTCCACCAACAAAGGGATCAGTGGAGGGAATGACATGCCCCAATCCAAAGTCTGGGGGGTCTCTGGCGTCAAAATGAAACAACTGCAAGTTCATGAAATTAATATATTAGCTCAAACTATATATATGTGTACAAAGAGGAAACTAAATGAATAATTTATTAAAATTAACCACATCTACATACCTCACTCAAAAAACCACTGAACGCAACATCTATGGAAAGACCATAGCAGGGACGACCACATGATGTGCACACGTGAGGATCAGAACTCTCTTGGGGATGTGCCGATGGTGGTGCACTGGTGGATGGTGCTGTATCAGTACGTGGTGGTGCACCAGTGGATGGCCCCGAAGAAGGCAATGGCCCCGAAGAAGGCGATGGCCCTACATCGGGACCACTGGGTCCTGCATCCCCACCCATCTGCTAAAGAGTAGTACTATGGCGAAGGACCACTCGTGCCGGTGTCAAAAAAGCATCCCGTGTCTCAGCAACTACGCAAGTTGCAGGTGGGACATCTGGCCCATGCAATGGCGTGCGAGGTGCAGGGATAGGGTGATTAGGGTCTTGGACCCTCGCATTGGGTCGGTTTTGGGGCATCCCCCCACCGATCCCCTGATACTCCAAGTAATAAAAATAGTTCATGTGTTTATGCAACACGAACTCCGCATACAACTTTCGAAGGAAATATAGGGGCATTTCCCTATTGTTATGCGGTGGCAAATCAAAGACCATATACCATCTATCCATCTAGTTATCGATAAATAGTTGGAATGTGCACCACTCAATGGATATATGTGGCCGGTTTGTATTTGGGATTTCTCCAGTCCGACGATCCCTGAATAATGCAAAAATGTGCTCCTTTGTTATTTATAACCTTTTTATTGCCACATAATCCAATCCATCCTCTTGTTCTCTTCTTTTCCTCTCTCTATATGATGTGATATCATATAGTATATTAGTTGATTGCGAAATAGTGTCAACAATAGCATCCATGGTGGATGCAAGCGAGCGGCGAATCTCATCGCCGCCACGAAAAGAAGCACTGATGCCCCTTAAGCGGGAAAGCTCAATTAGAATCGTGGCATTCGGATCCATTGCAGCAACTGCAAAAAGAACATCAATAAGAAAATCATTAGAAACATATACATGGCATATAATGACGTCTCTTCAAAATTGAAAATGTATTAAATCAAACTCAAGTTAGCAATTTAATGAAAAATTCACTTACATATATTTATTTAAACTTAAGATTAAACATTTCACAATTAAAACGTAAGTTTCATTCAACTTGTGACTACATTCAGTTAATGAGTAAGTAAGAATTGGATATAACTCAAGTTCTGGCTTAGAAAGATGGTTGCGCTAACTTAGAAAGATGATTTGAATTTTGTTGAGAGGTTTGTCTTTCGTTTAAGGTTTGTATTTTGGAAGGAAAGGAGGAATTGTTCATTGTTCCATATTTCTTCTAAATGGGCAGATTAATAGGGAATGGCATTATGAAATTGTCCATGGTTCTATAGCGAGTACGAGTTCTTTCATCACTTTTTGAAAAGATGCTTGTTTATGCTTCCAGTCATATTGAAAAGATGTTTGTTTATGCTTCCTAGATTCTAGTGAGAGTGGTTTTTTTTCTAATGGTTATGGTTTTCACAATCTCTAGGAATTTTGGCTTGCTTGTAATTTTAAAGGCCTTAATTCATATGTATGGCATATGATGTAGATTTTTAGGCAATATTTGGTTTGTTGGTGAATTTCTCTTGAAGGGTAGGCTCTTTTGGTCATGTAATTGTTTGGGTTATTGACTATTCTATTTTTTTTTATGTACTAGAGAGTTTCATTTGATTAGATATAGAATAGCATCTAAATTGTTTTTTATGAGGGAAAAAGAAAATAAAAAGTTTAGTCTTCCTACATAATGCATGTCAATAGGGTTTTTTCCAAGGGCATTGCCTAGAAACATTTGTGTCAATTGTATGTGATCAATTTATGTGTTTAGTCTTGGGAAAGGCATTGGCATATCATCATCTTTGGTTGGTTGGTGTTTTGGCTATGAGATGATTGTTTATTCTTTTATGGTTTTTATTGCATTTACAAACAAAAAGTGGTAATTTAAGTATCTAATTGAAAAAAAAAAGCTATGGGTGAATGAATTACTTGTTAATATGACGATTCACCAGAGGATTTGTCTTCAAATCGAGGAATGGGCACTCTTCCAAGCTCCTAGGGCACGGGCAAGCCGTCGTAATCGCAATCCTGTTTGCTGAAAACGACTCTCGGGTCGGGACTGTGGGTTTTTTATTTTTGTTTAGATTTACAAAACGCGCACACATTATAGTTACCTAGCCTACATGTCTGCTTACATGCGAGGCTCGGTTTTACTATTCCAAGTGATATGGAAGAGGAGCGCGTTCTTTTTCTATGTAACGTGAGCCTGTTCCTAGAAAGTAAGATTGCATCTAAAAGGTCCCTCAACTTCTTGCACACACCCAGCGACGAGGATGATATGCGGCAATTGTATAATTATCCCAACCTTTTTTGCTTTTGGCTCCTTGTAAACAATACCTTCTTTATTATAAATATGTCATCCATCATTTAAATAATATGTAGCAGGGATGAAAACCCACTGTAATGGAAAAGAGTCAGGCTTGAAGGTCCATGCGGCGATGATAAAATAAGTGAGCGTCATACCAAAATGGTATGCCTACCAAAACAAACAAAAGTAAGTCTCGCTTACAACAACTACTATACTATACAGAATCGATCCCCATTTTCTGACCTTTTTTTTTAATATAAATTAGAGATTAAGTGCCATCTAGATCATGTTGTACAGACTTCAGGTTCCACTGCCATATGTGTCTAGCTCTTTATCTATAAAACGATGGACATCTACAATGACCAATAAAGTTCGGCCATCTAGGCATTGAAGGCCAAAGATGAGGATTTGTAGCTCAGATTCGAGAGACGTATTAATAATGGTAGCACCCTAGTCGATCATCATTTTCTGAATATTTAAGGCTATTTTTATATCCACTTAGTTAAGAATTTAGATAACTTTTGCATAAAGTTTCCTTAAATATTTTTTTAGATATAGTACGCAAATTGTGATAGCTATATGTATACTTGAACTTTTTATATATTCCACAAAAGGAAAGTAATAAACGAGAAAACAATAAAGCATCATTTGACAAGAAAATTAAATAAATTTATAAAATATCCAAATCAAGATAACATTGCAAACGATCACAAACATGAGCTATTAGATTGCAATTTAATAAAAAAATGAAATCAAGATACAAATATAAATAAACACACACAAAAAAGATGATCTATAAATGATATACTGAAATCGATTGCAAATTAATGAAGAAACTAAATCAAGATAATGCTTCAAATAAACAAAAACAAGAAAGTATAGAGAAGGAGCCTTCAGGCACCTTAAAGACTATGGCTCCATAGCAATGTTCATTCCACCATTTGATCAACCGTGTGCACTTTCTATAAACTCTGTTGGAAGCAGAAAATAAATAAATAAATACGCAAAGCACCATGAGCCCAGATAATTTAGTAATACTTAATGAATTACTAAACCAAACCATATGAATTAGTAATAAACAAGAAATTAAGAAATCGTCATTTTCTAAGAAATTTTGAAAATAATAAATGAATTCCTCACTTCAATAAATTATCCAAATCAAATTAACACCACTAACGATCACAAACAGGGAAGCTGTTGAGAATGAGCTATTAATAAATGACTAAGAAGAATTGCAATTTAATGAATAAATGAAATCAAGATAGCAATATAAGACAGATTGCAATTTAACAAGTAAAATAAATCAAGAAAGCAATATAAAATATTGTCCTGAATGAGCTATAAATGATATAATGAAGAAAATCGATTGCAATTATGAGGTGAACACCCCAATGAATTAGTTAACAACTAATATTCATGTCATTTTAATCATCAATAATAATAATGTTAACTCAATATAATATATAGTATATAAGTTGTAAAATATGCACATGTGTCCCACTCTTTATCTATAAAAATACATGCATCTATAATGACTAGTAAAATTTGGCCATCGAGGCATTGAAGGTCGAAGATGAGGATCTGTAGGTGAGATTCGAGAGACTTATTAATAATGGAAGCAACCTAGAAAATGTTTGTTATGCTGGTTTTTTGTGTGATAGTTATGCAAGTAAGTTTGTTTTTTTTAAGGATTGTATAATCTTGATAATAGTACAAATTAGGTTTATTGAAAATAGTTATCTATTATTGTGAACCAGGATTTTTCCTTGGAGATAATGCAACATCAATTGCCAACATGTATGCTATTCATTATTGGGATTATGATATTGTATTCATTATTGAGATTATGATACTGTGTGCAAGATTGAATGGGATTATGATATTGTATTCATTATGGGATTATGATAGTGTGTGCAAGATTGAATGGGAGTCATATAATTATTGGTTACGGTATTGGTTTTTGTTTTTCTTGGTCAGTGATATATTTTGATACTTGGATCCATGAAATGCAGTAGATGCCACAAATAACACAGACTTCCCAACGCTATGTGATGGGCGGTGCGCATTGGATGGACGGGCGAACAGATGCCTTCAGTTATGCCTTATATGCTGGGGTAATTGTAATTATGTGCCCTCTGGAACATATGGTTATCCTCAGGGAGATTGCGACTGCTACATTAACTTAAAAAACTCCAAAGGTAGGACAAATGTCCTTAGAACTACTTTGCAATATTGTGTTGTAATCTGACAATGTATTCATGCCCTGAATTTTATTAGTCCTTAAGTTGGTGACGCAAATCAAGTAGCATTATGGTAGCAATTTCATCCAGGAGTTTCTTGTTGTCTGTGTTATTTAACTCTTTTAAGTGCAAACAATGATTAACTCGGTGGTTATGGCTCACCTTTTGATTCTCATGAATTTTATATTAAGTTTTGTTGTCATCCCAAAAATGTGTGCTGTGAGAGAGGACAGGGAGGGTTACATTTCTCATCATTCCATACCCTTTACCCCATTTCTCATTTTGTTGTTGTTTCCATTTTTGTTTCTGGTAACATAGGATTTTATGGGAGAGTATATTGATAACGATTTTGGATAAGCAAAGTTAGTGTAGAGGTTACATTTTAACCGATGGTTCTTGAGTCAAGAAAGCATGGAAGATATTTTTTTTTCGATTTATTAATTGTTCTAAACGAGTTCCGCTTTCTTAGATTCCTAGTGCTTTTAAAAGTATTCAAGTTTTCTTGACCAGTTTTTGTTTTTCTCTTGTTGGTAGATTTTAATTTTGGCTTCTATACATAGCACAAATAAAATGAGTATCCTGCACTTTTTATCCAAAGGAAGATAAGCAATAATAGAAGTATGAGGTTGATTTTATGTTTGAAAATTGTTTCATAGATTTATCAACCATTTTATCATGACAAAAGTCCCACATTATCTATTATAAAGTCAATTTTTACAAATATATAAATATAGGAAATCATGATTATAGACTTTATTTTGAATCTATTATGTGCTTTTTAAATTATGAATGAAGTTGAAGAGTAATATTGGAAATTGTATGCATTTGGCTGTCCATAAATCTGTTGGTTTCATCCCTAAAGGGTTTCGTCCGGTAGTTTTTTGTTGTCTCTGTGTTATTTAACTCTTTTAAGTGAAAACAATGATTAACTCGATGGTTATGGCTCACCTTTTGATTCTGGTGAATTTTATATTAACTTTTGTTGTCATCTGAATGCTGGTTTGTTATACTTTGGTTTAGCTATTAGATAATATAGTGGTGATTGCAGGTTGACCTTATATCTATGTGATGATGTAATTTATTCTTTGATTTCCATAATTATGGATTATAATATCTCAATTCTGGTGGACCCCACAATATTTCACACTACCAACAAAAAAAGATATTGTCTCATTTCGCACTACCAACAAAAAAATATATCGCCTCTGTTTTTATTATGGTCTAGGAATATTTACCTAGAATTCGAAAAAATTACAAATAATGTTTAATATATTGAAACGACACTTAAATGTTTTTACATGTCTATTTGCAAGGTGTGCCCTTCATTAATTTTTGTTTTTTTGTATAATTATACTTAATACAGATATAAGGAGCTCACTAATAATATGTTTAAATATATTCTTATGGAAACAAAGTTATGAAAGTACTTTATATTTATAATTTTACATGGAAATATGTCACTACATTACATTTATATAAAATCAACGTGATTTATTTAAAATCTAAAATTAAAGTATGTTTAGATTACATAATCCATAAATTTATATAATCAAAGTATATTTAGATTACATAATCCATAAGACTGCCATGTTAAAACTAGTTGTTTGTTGTTATAACATTGGTGTTATAGCAATAGCTACTAACAGCTGCGGATACATTGCCACCTCATAGTTATTGTTTAACAATGATTTAGCAATAGCAACTTTCTCCATAAAATGCTTAGATTTGTTTTCATGTGGATGTCTTAAATTCATTCACCTCTCGCGCATCCACCACTCCATTAATGAACTCCGTTAATGAAGCAAATATAAAATAGGGATCCTACATTGTAATATTATGTCCTGAATTTATTTTCGTTTTATTTAACTATGATGAATGAGACATTACAACTTTCTCCGTACACTGCTTTGATTAGTTAATTAGTTTTGATTTTATTTAACTTAGTACGCTGCTCCCAATTTGCTGTTTACTGAAAGATAATTTGGTGTTTTTTAAAGTCAATATAAAATATGGAGCATGTGTGTATATTACAATGAATTTAATAACACAAAGTCAAGTTTTGTATTCAACGAAAGTTAATATAATGCAAGTTTTAACCCGGGTATAAGGTGAAACTTATGAGAAGTGGAAATTATGAAGTTTAAGGAGGTGAACAAAACCGTAAATGTGAAATTATGAAGTTTAAGGAGGTGAACAAAACCGTAAATGTGGAACACTTATGTACAAATGGGATCATTGGAACATTGACACAATGATTTTGTAGTGCACTCCATAACAATAAAGTATTGATAATAATTTTTAAAACATGAAAAAAAACAAAAAAATGTTATTATCAACATTTTACTTCTAATATTTACCTATTTTTTAATACTTCAATAATAAAATTATTGAATAGCATTTCTTTCTTGAAATGGCTTCTAATGAAAATATTCCAACATTCTAAAACAATTTCCACATTCCATGGATGGCATTTGAAAGATTGAATAACAGAATGTTGATCCCCAAATTGTTTTGGGCCATTTGGTTTTGCTATGAAAGACCTTCAACTTATCCCTTCCTTAACTCTCACCTTTCTCTCGTTATCACATGTAAATTAGTTTGAGGTGAACCCCCAGCTGTTCTTAAAGATTTGTAAGACCTCGAAGAGTGCATTTCACAATCCATATTAAAGAGATTGTAATACCACTCCAATGTATAATTGGTCCAAATTTAAATTTTGTACGAAACTCACACAATCTCTTTATAGAGCACACTAGTGTAAGTTAATATGTATTGAAATCCTCTAATCAGAAAGAGATTTGAATTTTTTTACAATAAAAATTGATGAATTGATGCTTGAGAGATATAGAACTAGGATGGCCCACCCAAACAAAAAGACAAACCAATACAAATATTTGAATCTATTGAATCGAAACCTGCTATCCCAATCTTAAACACGCTTTGAATTATGCCCATGGGGAAGACAAAAATTAATTTACAGCACATAGAAAAAAACTAAAACATAAACATAACACAAATATTTATATCGACTAAAAAACATAAACATAATACAAATATTTATGTCGACTAAATACATAGCAATTGATTTGTATATAATCTATACATGGATGAAAAATTTATATTTTAATTACTACGATTCAAAATAATATCTTCCAAACTATATCTTTGCGGTCTCATTTGATTCCAAGTCCTTTATTTGACCACTCTCGAGGTATTCCATCAAAGCATTATCAATGTTGGTTATGACTAAATTGGAGTGATGTACTCTTGACTTTCATCTGCCTCTTTATGTAGCACGAGACAAATTTCTCATTCGACAAAGTAAATTCCCTTTCCCAACAACTATATCTCCATTATTAGTCCCTGCCTTTGGCTGCAGGGACTATAGTAATCGGTATGCCATTTTTTCAATTTCTTTTACATGTAAATCAATTTATTTTTGGTATTTTTAACCTAAGTTTTCATTGAATTACCGGCCATGTTCTACGCAAAGCCAATCAAGATTTGAGGCCTTATTTAGCCTCAAATCAATGCATGACGTCAAATCTATACAATTTAGTCAAAGTTCTTATGCAAATAAGAAATATCAAACTCATAAATGATTTAATGTTAATTTTTAGGTAACATTAGTTTTGTAACATTTTATGTTAAGATTAATTTTCTTACAATGAGCCTTTAGCTATGATTCTATGATATTGTCGCTATTGTTGGTGGTGGTGGCAGCATGCATGCTGTGATACCATGGCAGTATGCATGGTAAATACATGTCAACCTTTTCCTCTGCCCTTATCCCCTATATCATCCGTGCAACATTCAACATTCATTCCTATTCAATACTTCTAATTTTTAGAAAATTAGAAAATTGCTTGAGGGATCATGAGTCTCTCTTATCTTCTCGTTGTGGTTTTCCATATATTGGAGTCTTGAGCACTCTTGCTCCCTCTCGAATATTGTCTTAGCTATATTGACGACCCCCTCTGGAATATTGTCATCGTTATATTGATGACCCCTAACCTCTTCTTTAATGTTGTCGATGGTTGTTCATCAAATATCCATTTGCTGATGTATTTATTTTCTTTGAAAACTGGCTTTAAACAGATGCACGCTTCCCTTCAGTTCAGAAAGAACCTACCCACAACCTCGAGTTGTGGTAGCTCGAGTTCATTATTGCTACAAATTATTGTAGTGAATAATACACTAGAAAAGAGTTAACTCATAGCACTCACATTGTAGAATTGGACTACCTCTCTTGCTTGTCATGGATTTTATCATTTAATTCACTTATTGATTTGGTTTCAATGCTCTATGGTCACTGTTACTATTATTTTTTACAAAAACATGTGTAATACAATATATTAGATTATATGATGGGTTCTTACCTGTAGCTGTGTAGGAAATATATTAGATTATGTGATGTGTCCTTACCTGTAGTTGTGTAGGATTGATGTGAGAAAGGATGGAGGAACGAAGAAGCACGAAGGCATCTAGCTCTATCATATAAATGCAGAACTGGTGACAGCGATGGAATTCCCAGCACTCAAAAAAATCATTTGGGAATTAAGAGAGCAGCAACCATTGAATCCCCAACATTAAGAGAGCAGCAACCATGGAATCCCTGGCATTAAGAGAGCAACAACCATTGATTTGACTCCTAGGGTCAATGGAATAATCATGGTTTGCAAAAACGAGGTCCCCAAGAGACTTTTTCACTCCACATTCCAAGAAAAATTGACTATATTCCGTTCGCTGGTATGATTATAACTCATGCCTTGTTTTAGAGATGGAATGCTTGGCGACAACCTTATTTGAGAGAGATCTATACCTGCACTAAGAGAACAGTTAAAACAGAGTAGTGAACTGAAGAAAACAGAGCACATTTGGTGAAAACAGAATGAATACGGAGAGTAACACTCAATCCATTTATATTGACTGAAGCATTCAGAAAACGGTTACAACAAACATCGCAGAAATAGGATCTGCGTTAATTAAACTACAGTTCAACTAGCTGACTCATAAATTCTCCATTATTTCAAGTCTTCCCCTTAATGGAGAATGGATTAACAGCTACACCTAACATTTCCCTAAACAATTCAAATTTGACTTTTTCGAGAGGCTTTGTGAAAATGTCAGCAGTATTTTCACAAGTATTACAATATATGAGATCTATTTCATTGGATTGCAGCTTCTCTCTAACAAAATGATACTGAGCAGCAACATGCTTTGTCTTTGCATGAAAGATCGAATTATTTTCCAACTTGATTGTACTTTGGTTATCACATTTGATTAATGTAGGTTCTTTTTGTTCTTTTCCAATATCTTGAAGAAGTCTTCTCAGCCAAACAACTTCACAGGTCGCTGCACACAGGGCCTTGTATTCTGCTTCAGTAGAGGACAGAGATACAGTAGGCTGCTTTTTACTGCTCCATGAAATAATTCTGGATCCTATGCTGAATGCATATCCAGTGGTTGATCTTCGATCATCCGGATTCCTAGCCCAATCAAAATCTGAATAACCTGTCAACTCAACAACAGAAGCATCAGTATATTTAATACCAAAGTCAAGTGTTCCTTTTAGATACCTGAGTACCGTCTTTGCTGCATTCCAATGGCTTTCTTGAGGTTTTGCCATAAACTGACTTAGCACACTCACATAATATGCAATGTCAGGTCTAGTTGTGGTGAGATAATTCAAACTACCCACCATCTGTCTGTACATTGTAGCATTCACCTCCTTTGAACCATCATCACAAGAGAGTTTCACATTCTACTGCATGGGAACAGTAGATGATTTACACTGATCCATTTTAAATCTCTGAAGTACATCTCTGACATACTTACTTTCACAAACAAATGTTTGACCTGCATTCCTCCAAACTTCAAGACCTAGACAGTAATGAAGCTCACCCAGATCTTTCATATCAAAAACTTGTGACAGCTGCTCCTTGATTTCATCAATCAGATTCTCTGCATTTCCTGTAATTATTAAGTCATCAACATATACACAAATCAATACTATATACCCCTGCTCATGACATTTGATATATAGATTTGGATCACTCTTGCTCCTCATAAATCCCTATTGAGGAAAGAAAGAGTCTATCTTCTCATACGATGACCTAGGTGCCTGTTTTAGTCCATACAATGCTTTCTTTAGTTTACACACTAAGTGTTCTTGCCTTTTTTCCACAAACCCTTCAAGTTGAGTAAGGTACACCTCCTCTTTTAACTCACCATTCAAGAAGGCAGATTTAACATCTAATTGGTTTAGCTTCCAATTATACTTTGTAGCTAAGGCAATTAATAATCTGATAGTATTCAATTTAGCTACAGGTGCAAATGTTTCAGCTTAGTCAATACCTTCTATTTGTGAGTATCCCTTTGCCAACAATCTAGCCTTATATTTGTCTATGCTACCATCTGATTTAAACTTGGGTTTGTATATCCATTTGCATCCTATTGGCTTTTTATGTTTAGGCAATTCAGTCAATTCCTAGGTATTGTTTTGCATTATTGATTCATATTCCTCCTCCATTGCATTTCTCCATTCATCATGTGCATTGGCTTCATCAAAACTAATGGGTTCTATGACATTCGAAATGCTACTCATAAGGGCATAGTCTTTGTACCTTTCAGGAGCTCGAACCTTTCTTGAAGATCTTCTTAGCTGTCGATTACCTTCCTCTTTGCTGTGTGAACTTTTGTCTTCATCACTAGTTGAGCTTGGATTGTTTGTATCACTGAATCCCTCTTCCTGTTGCTGCTGTTCCTGTATGTTTGGCTGCTGTAATACAGTTTGTTGTTCTTGTGTAACCCCTTCATCAAGAACTGGTTCATCAAGAACTTTATGCCATTCCTCATGGCTTTGGTTGCTATTCTCTGAAATTTCTGTTTCCTGTTCATGGAAGAGTACATCTCTACTTGCAAATACCTTGTGAGTAGAAGGATCAAACAATTTATATGCTTTGAATTGAGAACAGTAACCTATGAAGATACATTTAATGGCTTTAGCATCCAGTTTCTTCCTATTTTCCTTTGGAATATGTGCAAAAGCCGTACACCCAAAAACTTTCAAATTATGAACTACTGGTTTGAAACCATACAAAGCTTCAAAATGAGTAATATTATCAAGACTCCTAGTTGGACTTCTATTCTTTAGGTAAATAGCAGTATTTATGGCTTCACCCCAAAAGGTATTTGAGAGACTCTTACCTTTCATCATACTGTGTGCACACTCTACCAGGGTTCTGTTTTTCCTTTCAGCAACTCCATTTTGCTGTGGAGTGTTGGGTACTGTAAACTGCTGTACTATTCCATTATCTTTGCAATATTTGTTGAAGTCCCCTGATTTATACTCTCCCCCTTGATCTGAACGAAGGATTTTAATGGATTTTTCTGTCTGTTTTTCAACCATGTTTCGGAACTCCTTAAGGTACTCAAAAACATCACTCTTTCTTCTAAGAAAGTAAACCCATGTGTATCTTATGCGATCATCAATAAATAGCAGAAAATAAAATGCACCTCCTAAGGATCTAGTCTGCATAGGCCCGCAAACATCACTATGCACAAGATCTAACACATCTCTTTTTTTCTTATCATGATTAGAAGGAAATTCATTTTTGTGCATCTTTCCTAATGCACATCCTTCACAAGGAATGTTCACATTTTTTAACATGGAAGTCCTTCACCCATATTATGCTTCAATAATAACAATAAATCTTGATGATTGACGTGACCATACCTTTGATTCCAAAGACTCTCTGTTGGCATGATTGCAGAAGTTAGTGCGTAATGCTCTTTACTAGTAACATCAAGCTTGTATAGGCCTCCTACTCTGACTCCCTTTGCAAGAGTTTTGTGTTGGTCCAGTAAGTCCTTCACTATGCAATAGTTTTTGAAGAATTCAACCTCCAAATTCTGATCTGTAATAGTAGACACAGATATCAGATTTTTCTTTATCCCTGGCACATACACCACATTGCGAATGTGACGAACACTACCATTTGGCAATGTCACTGGAATATCTCTGTATCCCTTGATCTGATAAGCACGGTCATCACCAAGATATATACTAGCACCATTCTGTGTTTCTTTATAGTTAGTATACCACTTCTTATTACAAGTCATATACACTGATGCTCCGGAGTCAACAAACCAAGCATCAATATCATCAATTTTAGCAGATAAAACAGCATTAGACACAAACAGTCTAAGATCCCTTGAGTCAAGGTTTGGCATTTCATAAATCTTATCAGCAATTTCATCTCTAGCCATAAACAGTTTTAGATCATGTGGTGAAGAGTCTTTAGCAAAATGACCTGAATGTTTTCTAGGTTGTCTATTCCTAGCCTCATCATTCTTTTTCTTATAACAGTCTTTAATAAGATGTCACGTCGACCACAATAAAAACAACTTTTTGACTCATTCCTGTTAGATGGCATACCTTGATTCGGTCTTTGAGGAGCTGTACTCTGTGATGACCTGCCTCCTCTGCCTCTTTCTCCTGATCTCCCTCTCGGAGATCTCTTATTTGACCACAATGCCAAACCTGAATCTTGAGGCTTAAAGTTCCCACGCCTCTCTTCTTCTTACATCAAAATATCTATGAGCTCTTCAAAAGTAGGAGGTTTCTCCCTTGCTGCGAGACCTGTTATAAACATATGGTAGTCCTCTAGCATACCATCCAATGTAATTGTTACGAGATCAGTGTTGGAGACCTTTTCTCCTATGTCTCCTAGCTTATCTTTCACTTATTTGAGACGACCCAAGAAAGAACTAACAGACTCATTTGCATCCATCTTACTTAATGCGTAGCAATTTAGTTTTTAAGAAAAGGAGACGGTTTGTATTGCTAGTTTCATACAGATCTTTAAGTGTTGTCCATGTTTCAGCATAAGTTTTAGCTTCTCTGATATGTGGAATAATACTATCTTTAACAGACATTCGTAACAGTACCTTGGCTTTGTTCTCGCGCTTATCCGAGTCTTGAATTTGTGTTGGCGTTCCACCCGTAGCTGCTATAGGTTTCGCTTCATCTCCATTGGTGATTGTCCAGACACCATAGCCTTCCATCAGGGTCTGCATTTTGAATTTCCAGTTTATGAAATTCGAGCCATCCAATTTGTTGGCCTCATTGAGATAGGTCTCTGCCAATGGATTTGACATCTCAGCAATGAAATCCCAGTGATTTAGCGCAGGCTTCTTCTCAGCTTGGACGGGCCTCTTCAGATCTGGGTGCTGGGTACTCTCTGGGCAGCTTCTCCTCAGCTTCTCCTCAGCTTCTCCTGAGCAGCTCCACGCTGATTTGTTTACTCTGCACTGTGATATGTTCTTGAGTTAACTAAGAGGCAGATATCCCAGAGGCTATCACGGCGTCAATACTCACGCTCACTAGGCAGCTCACGCTCAATTGCTGCTTCTCTAGGGTGGAGGAAATCGTTGCTTCTTCGGACGAGTTCTTCTTCTCACGCTCCTTCAACGCTTTTCCTTCACAATTCTTCAGACAACAGCTCTTCTTCACTCTTCTCACGGCCGCTTCAACTTTACTCAATACAGTGTATGCATAAAGAAAGGCACATCCGGTGGAGGATGCCAATGCCGAGAGTCCCTGCAAGGATCGGACCCTAGAAGAATTCACAAATTCGCAGAAACGGATCGCTGCCTAACTTCACGTCTTTGAAAACAAATTTGAAATGGATCTCCACGTCTCCACACTTCTCCTTCAAAGTTAAAACAAAGCAGGCACTCTCACGCATTCACCCAAGCTCTGATACCAAGTTAAAACAGAGCAGTGAACTGAAGAGCACATTTGGTGAAACAGAATGAATACGGAGAGTAACACTCGATCCGTTTATATTGACTGAAGCATTCAGAAAACAGTTACAACAAACACCGCAGAAATAGGATCTGCGTTAATTAAACTACAGTTCAACTAGCTGACTCATAAATTCTCCATTATTTCAAGTAGAACCACGGGGAAAGACATCCTGGAAAAGAGATTTCAGGGATTTACAATCATTTCTATATATGCTTTGTGGCTACAAAATGGCATAGGGACTAGTGTTTCTTCCTTCAACTTTTCGCTTTGTAGATATGAAGATTTACCAACTAAATGCCCCAGTTTCAAATAAAAACAGGGCCGTTAAGGCTTTAGCTTTCCATTTTTAGGAGCCACCGTAGGGTGGAGCAGTAACACATTTGCATAAACATGGATTTCATGTCAATAGTATAATGGCATCTCTGTCTAATAACTTAGATGCATTTAAGTACGTGTCAGTGAACCTAGGAATCTGGTGACCTAGAGCTTTTTGTTCATTTTAAAAAAAATATGAACATGAAACAACTTTCATTCATGTTACATCTGCAACATGAAATCTGTAAATAATTACCTAAGTAACAGAATTGATAAAACCAGGTTTTGTGAGGGATGGCAATGTCGCAGAATGATATGAAAGCATCAGAATGATAGTAGAGTACATTGGTGGGCGAAGTGATGAGTCTTCTTCTGTACACCAAAGACCAACCGGAATGCATCTTAACTTTTTCTTCTCATAGCTGCTTTCAATCATTGCCAGTGGATCAATAATCTCAACCCTATTTCCCCCTTCGATTTCGACACCTGCATAATCACAAACTGTAGTAATTTATGATGGGGATATCGTAAGTTCGGCCTTAATTTAATTTTCATATCGAAATAGATAACTAATGCATATCAGACCTGGGCATGGACTCAGGAATGCAGGGAATGTACTCCACCTGTTGAATATCTCATGACAACAACTTAGGTAGTAAATAAATCATATATATCGTGTGCCCAATGCAAAACCCACTCCATAATTCTTATAATCTATTCCACCTTATGCCCTCACACGTATAATGCATAAGATTTACTTCGAAATGGCAGGTAGGTGGCATGTTTGGTAAAAAGTGTACTAAGAAGAGCTTTAGTAACATTCATCATTTTTTAATCCCATAATATTATAATCATAATAATAATTACTTGCAAAATGAAAAACAAATCATTATAGAGCAAATAAAGAGTTGGTTTCAGTGCCGTTGGTTTCAGCCAGTGTTTCACTGAGGAAATTCATAATAATAATTACTTGCAAAAGTGAAAAATAAATCATTATAGAGCAAATAAAGAGTTGGTTCAGTGCCGTTGGTTTCAGCCCGTGTTTCACTGAAGAAATTCAACACTCGAAGCAAATATGAAACATTACAAAACTTCATGTCCCAAAATCAACTCAATTAAAATTGTGTCAACTTTGTGAGTGTCTACTTGTTGGAGTTCGGATAAGTTCGAATTCTATATCCCTAAGCTAGTTGTGAAGCAAATATGAAACATTACAAAACTTCATCTCCCAAAACCAACTCAATTAAAATTGTGTCAACTTTGTAAGTGTCTACTTGTTGGAGTTTGGATAAGTACGAATTCTATATCCCTAAGGTAGTTGTGAAATTTAGCAGTATTCCATCCAAAAAGTCTTACTGGATCCTATCGTCTATACCTTAAAGAAGTCAGGTCAGCAAGGAAGAAAGTAATTTATTGTTGTGAATTTGGAAGAAATAAAATAAGACTCAAACGATTCGAGCAACAAGTTTCTTCCTCACCTTTGATATTGTCTAAGAAAACAATGATCTCTCTTATTCGATCAAGAAAAGATAAGCATGCATAACAAACCGAGAACTAGACACTCCTACTCCTAACTGACGTTATCCTCTCTCCATTGGCCTCCACTGCAGCCTATGGGTGCAAGCTCGGCGAGAATCCATTCATGTTATTGTCTAATAAAGCTGAATGGAGCCACCATGTTTGATGCAATCCTCTCTCCATTGGCCTCCACTGCAGCCTATGGGTGCAAGCTCGGCGAGAATCCATTCATGTTATTGTCTAATAAAGCTGAATGGAGCCACCATGTTTGATGCAACGTGTTATATTGATGATGGATTCTCAAGTTTCATGTTGGATATGATCAATATATCATTAGAAGTTGGCACTGGAAACAAAAGAATTCCAAAAGGTTGCATTTGAAAGTAATCCAATGCCTCGGAATTTTACTTAGTTTATCAAATGTAGCTAATAATACTGTATTGTTTATTGTTAATAATCATTTGAACATGTGAGGAAATGTAATGTTGTGTTCTGTCCCAACTTATTTATTTCCCTAGAAATTCAAAATCGTTGTTAGGAGGTACATTATAACAATTTTCTTGGATGCAAGGAGCTATATTTGTTTTGGGTTAAAGTTACAGGATGCTGTGACATTGAAGCACAACTTTATCATTTTCGAAAAAAATTAGCTTGTATTCAAAACTTGAATGTTTTATTATTTATACTAGCTTTGTGACATTGAAGCACAACTTCATTATTTTCGGAAAAAATTAGCTTCTATTCAAAACTCGAATGTTTTATTATTTATACTAGCTTTAATGTCTGCATAACTTTCTGATGAGGTTGCTTGACTGAAATTATTACATTCTAGTTAGCAATTTGGGATTTTCCTCAGACTGCACAAGTACTGGGTGATTATTGACACTGTTCCTGAATATTAACCTCAAGTATAAATTGGAATAAAGACTTATCTATCTAACACAGCATATTGCATCGAATCCATCAGCTGTATATCATGAGAGGCCTGCCTTCACCCAGAGATTCAGACAACAACTTTCAAAATCCAATCACTTGCTCAGAGATTCAGACAACAACTTTCAAAATCCAATCACTCGGTCTATGTTTCATGATCCTCTGCCAAGCTAAGCCTCGTGATTCTGGTTTTCACCTCAATTCTGCTGTGAAATGGCAACTGCAGTCTACAATGCCTACTTTGAGTTAGAATTTCAAGATCGGCCACCATGAAGTTTGGGAAAAAAATTGGCATCAAGTTCAAGAAACTATATCATTAAAAATTTTTAAAAATATATAATAAAATTCCATGTGCTCATTGAACATATATAATAAAAATGAAAAACACGTGCCAACATCAAACCTATATTTCAAAAAGATTATCCTGTTAAAAGTCTGGGGTTTAGTTTCTGTTTAGCGAACTAGGTTTTTTGCTTTCTTTTTCTTCTAAAAACAAATTCGAATAAATTCAAAAATTGCAGCTTTAAGTTCATTTAGGGTTGAAGTTTGGAAAATTTCAAATATCAAAGCTTTAAATTTGCGGAATACAGTGAGTTAGGCTGGAGTAACAAGTTGCAGCTCTGTTTAGCTGAATGAAGACTTGTTCCCTGTGTTGGTGTACAGTTCCTGACTAATATTGTTCTGTTCACAACCATCATCACTCCAACTGGAATCAATTCAACCAAATTCAATTGAATCCGTTAAAACAAATACCTTACTAAGGTGAATGTGCTATGAATTTACAATCTGTCAAAAAACTGTCAATATCTAGCATAGAAAATACCAGTGTGACCTTCATTCATTGGTGAGTTTGATAGAGTTTTGAGCCATTCTCACTGTGATCTGCCCCACAGGAGTGGCATGTCAGAAAGACATGAGGCCGGGTCCAAATCACAGGGAATTTTGTAATAAAGATACACATCGGACCTGACAACTAAGCCAAAGGAAATCCATGTTATGGAGTGCGGCCCCCGACTTCTGGGAGTGTTTCTCGTAGACTCTGTAAAAAATAATCTTGCATGGAAAATTTCACAATAATAATAACACTTCAGCAATTATCCTTCACAGCTTACATGATTGGGAGATTGTTGATCTAGAGGCATCGACATCGGTGTCAAACCTGACGAAACGAACTCGACTTCCATCAATCAGATCTGCTGAAAAAAAACACAAAAAAAGGTTTAATCCGTGACAATCGATCGCCGCATACCTGTATCTCTCCATTACCAAACCAGAACCCTTAGCAACGAAAAACAAGCTTTCCTAGAGACCTAATTCATACAATGTAGGTCAAATTCCATCCCCTGGAAGCTATGCATGTAAAGCTTCTAGAATCTTGCAGAAGCGATATATGCAAAAGCTACATAGAGCATTCTCTAAACAATGCGCAATCAAAAAGACTTCAAGGTGTTTCAATATTAAAGGTTAGTTGTAAGAGATCCATTTAATATAAACCGTTCCGTTTTGTTTCACCTGTACACAACAAAAAAGCCTTGAACTAACCTTACCAGAAGCTACCATTTTGTACCATTTCCTCCCAGATAGAGCAGCGGACACAACTTTTTAGCTAATTTCTCCATTACCAAAGGCAACAGGGAACTTCTATTTTCACTATATCCTGTGGAGGCAAACTTCTATGTGCAATCAACTTCTCACACCACTACTTCACTTAATGCGTGTTTTGAATAACTTTGTGCATTGAATAACTTTGTGCAGGTTGTTATTTGAAACAGACATTTTACTATAATATCCTCGTTCTTGAGTTCCTTTACTATCATGTTTCTGCACTTTGTTTTCGGTATTGCAGAGCTCGAGAAGATTTTTCTACGAACAACAGATGGATCAGTAACATCCATTCTCAATGTTGTTTACAAGCTCTTGTTTGGGGAGATATCACAATGATAAAGTTATCACAGGACAATGCTAATCTACGACTCCAGACTTGATTCTCCTTCTCTACAATACCTCATTCAAATGTGTTCTCTCACGCTCCGGTCATTTCTAACTGAGTACAGAGAGGTTGTTTCGGGCAGCCCTAAGCAATATATAAGTATTTGAGAGATTGACCACTCTAACAAGAGCTCATAAATACGGAGGATCAATCAGCCGAGCACCAGAGATAACGGTTTTCTCTTTTCAATCAAAAGAAGGTGAATGACCTTTGTACATAATTTTTAATTTAGAAATAGTCTAATAACTTGATACATAAAACTATATTTAAATATATACATAAGGCAGGGATTAACTGCCTCATCATTTCTTCTAAGCAATGCAAAAAAACACATCCTCCCCTATTAAACAAACGTAGATCAACTACGTATATATGTCAATGGATTAAGATATTGAAATGCTATACTTCAATAGAAGTATTCCAACTTAATTCAAATGATCGTTGAATACAGCTTCATTCGGAGTTGATAAATTTCCAAAATTTTTATTTGAGGGACTCATAGTCATATGTCTGTGGAAATGCTTGTTTGGTATGACATGATATAATTTTGTAATATTCAAATTTATAATGAAATACTTTTCTTTCCCTTAATAAACAATACAATCTCTCATAAACAAACACCTACGATTAATCCTTAAATGATCTTTTTCCGATCAAACCTATCGACCTTAAAATTTATAATGCTTAAAACTTTATGAAAACATAACAATATGTTGGAGCCTAAAACTTTATGAAAACATAACAATATGTGGGAGCGAAGAGAGATGAAACTAAACTTAATAAAATATAATTTTTGAATTGATTCAACAATAGTTGAAATTAATGTCCCTTATTTGTGAATAATTATTTTCTTTTCTTAGTAGAGATGTAAGGTATTTTTTCTTAGATATGTATGCGGCAAGAAAATCATAAGTTAATGATTAATCATGTTATAAAAGTAGATATACTAAATTTAATAACAATGTATTAATTATTTGTAATAAAATGAAGACATAAAACAATATGTCTATTCACAATTCATTGGAGTAAGCATAAAATTCTAAGTATACACAATTAAACAAAATAAACATAATCTAGAGTTTCTATGGGACGGTGTAAAGTAAATTCAAATAAAAAATTCTCCAGTATGATAAAAAAAAGTATTTATATAAATCATTCGAATTGAAGCATAGATTTCTCCTTTGTACAAATCTTGGAGTTCTTTTTCAGATTAAAAGCGACGGTGATAGCCTCGGTATTCGCCATGCCTCAAAACAGTAAGGGTTTCAAACCTCACCTGAATGTTTAACTTAGAGAGACCCTATAAATATCTGAAATATTTATGTGGTATGGGTGCGAAAGAAAATCACTCCTTACAATATGTATTGGTCAGAAAATCGAAACTTCAAGCTCTAATATATGCCAATTGACATGAATTATCATCGTTCTTTTCGGTCGTTTGGCGAGGTGGGTCTAAGTAAATGCCGAATTATTCTTAATTTTCATTAAAAAAAACAAACTCAAATAATTAAAGTCCATAATGGGTCACACTCAATCACAAAATAATAATAATAATAATATCAATTCTATCAAGATTTTAGCTATGTAGAGAGGAAGAAAACACACTCACTCGACAAATTAAAAACATAATATCAACCCTAACAAGATTTTAAGGATGTAGAGACTAAGCCAACAGATTTTAAGGATGTAGAGATGAAGCAAACATGTGAAACATGTACATTGCATCTAATGAGGAAGGCCCCTAGCTAACTTTTACTAATCTCAACATGAGGCAAAATGTGGAGATGTAACATGTTGTGAGTAACAAAATTCATAAAGAAAATATGTGTAAGAAACTTTAATTGGAAAAGAAAAGAAAGGAAGCACATGGGTATGGTAAGGGAACAAATTTAAAATTCCCTAGCTATTTAAAAATCCAATTCCGTGGGAGCAAGCACCTCAACTCCTACATTCGTATGTGTGGTTGCAGGAAAGAGAGAGAAATGGTTAATGACATCATTGATGAAGCGACATCCATGCCCAAAGAGAACAATCAAAGATAGATGACATAAACACCTAGAGGACAGTCGACGATGTCCAGGTCAATGAGTGAAAGGTCAATGTGTGGAAAAAAAGGAAATAGAGCGAGTCGTAGAGATTTCGACCAAGAGAGATTGCTGGCCAACGTCAAGGAGTGGATAAAGGACCAATGGGAATATCGACAAAAAATGAAAAGGAGTAAACACCTGAGGCAAACGATAATGATTAGATAAGACCAATTATTCAGCCAGAATCTGGAGAAGGGAGTAGTTGAAATACTTGTAGGTTAGTTATGGTGGTTGTTGCAAAAAAATCCAGGGAGAACCATGGAGCACCATAAGAACTCCATATTAAGTTGGATTATTTTATCCAAGGAGGATACTTGTTCAAGGGACATCACTTATGCATCCCTAGAGGATGAGTAAGGGAAAACCTATTCAGGGAAATTCCTAACAGAGGAATGGGAGGACACTTTGACATCTACCATACCAAAGTGTTGGTCGAAGAGAAGTATTATTGGATGGGTATGAAAATGGATGTAAAGTAGTGGATCTCACAATGTCGAGTGTGCCAGCAAGAAAAGGGGATAATCTAGAACACTAAACTATATGCATAGTTTCGTGTACCTACTTTTACCATAAGAAGATATCAGCATGGATTTTGTGTTGGGATTACCAAAGAGACAACAAAATGAATCCATATTTGTGGTAGTAAATTTTTTTTCCAACATGGATCACTTTATTCCATGTCCCAAAATCACATTATTCCATGTCCCAAAACAAGTGATGACACGGGTATTGTTGCTGTATTGTTCTTGAAGGAGACTGTGAGGAGACTGTGAGATTGCATGGGTTTTCGAAACACATCACTTTTGACAAAAATACCAAGTTCATGGGACATTTATAGAAAACCATGTGGAAGAAGATTGCATGACGTTGCAGTTTAGTTACCATTTAGAGACTAATGGGTAGACCTTAGTCATGAACAAAAGCTTAAAAAATTTGTTGTGGTCCCTAACTATTGATCGAATGAAGCAGCGGCAAAAAGTCTTGTCCCAAGTTGAGTTCACTTAAAACGATTCAATGAATCAATTGACCAAAATGATTCGATTTCAGATTGTGCAAGGAACCAGTCTGTATAGAGTAACGGACTTAGTTGTTATGCCAACGGAAGTGAAAAGAGCCGACAAGAAGTCATTTGTCGACCATATGTAGGATGTGTTGGAAAAATGTAATTACTCGCAGATCTGTACTTGAATTCCAGCTAACTCTGTCAGAGTCTGTACAAGTCAAGATCTTGTCTGTCAGTCTCACAAGAAGGAAGAGTCCACCAGTGGGCAATGCATACCATGTCGAATTTATTTTTGAAGCTAAGTTGTTAGGTAGATAGTTATTACAGTCTTTAATGGAAAGTCAGTCGGCCCATGCTGTAGCAATCTTCACGTTGCCTATAAATAGAAGAAGCAAATTGTAAATCAGTTTACATAGAGACAACACAGACATTAGATAGCAGAGGAACTCAGGGTGAGAAAGAGAAGTCGAAGCTCAAGCTTTTGTGCATGTAATTTAGTCGAAGAGCTGAAGCTCTGTAGATCGACTAGTTTGGACCGACAAGTCTGGACCGACCAGTTTGTAACCGACGAGTTTGTAATACTTTGTTATTTCCACATAGTTAATATATGAAATAGTTTGTGGTTGAATGCGTGATTATTTGGCCGCACATATTTCCAGATTTACTTCTGTAAATGTCTTTTACAATTACGGATAAGTAAAAGAATAAGAACCCATAAAAATCTCACTTTACTTCATCTTACTCACAGGTGAAAAGCATTTGTAATTTCTTAAGTCTTTAGACTAAGAAACATATTTTGCAGATTTTGACCAAAGTGAGCCAACTAGAGTGGTCAAAACCGACTAGAGTGGTCGAGCCGACTAGAGTGGTCGGAACCGACTAGAGTGGTCGAGTCGACTAGAGTGGTCGGTTGAGTCAGCCGACTGAAGCAGCCAAATTAGTCGAAGGCAAGTGTTGAGTCTAAAATTGGTCCCTTTTTAACCATCCTTAATCACCTTTTCTTCCCTTGTTTTACATCGTTCAGCATGCCAATACGACCTGTTTTCCTCACTTTATTCCCTAAATTGCCAAGGTAAGACTGATTATTTTTTTATCTTATTAATGCTTATGATTGTGACAATTAAGGTTATGTATCTCTCAAAATTGTGCTAATATGTTGTGATTCATGAAGACAGTTTGAGATAAGTGGACTGCAGGTGGATGAGCGCTGAACAAATATCAAAGAAAGGGATATTCGCTGCTTAAAAGGACCCTCAGCCCGATCATCAATGAAGGCACGTGGTTTTAATGTAATATTCGAGACCGAGCTGTGACAGTGCAGTTGTAACAGAACACGCTACATCGCTGTTCGAATATAATCATGATCTGAAGAGATCGCTACTCTTGGGCAAGTCAACAGCCTTCCTGTATTTTCCATGTCATTATCATACCACGTTTTGTAACAGCCAGTATATTTAGGGTTCCTGAAGATCAGAGATATTCATGGCTTCCCGTTAATTGGATCGAAGGTTATGATTTGCATGTATAAATAGGAGAAGCTGTTTCGACCCAGGGGGTTGGCATATAGATAATCCATTCATTGTAGTGATAGCGGAAGCAACCTGTAATCATTCTTTCCTTTAATACAAGGAGTTACCTCTGATTTAAGGGAGCTGTGCATTGTTCATCCAGCGTATCTGTGTGAAGGTTGGGCCCACCTTCCGCAGAGATTGCTGAGTTAAAGTAGGATTTCTGAATTCATGGTTGTGTAATGCTTCGTTGATCATATTTCCTTTGTACGCAGCAGTAGTGTGGATTACAGTACAGTTGAGATCCCATTTTCTTAAAGATTGGTAACTGGCGCAGAGTGACAGTTGATTGAATAGATAACTTCCTTTATGCAATTTGAGTGGTAGTTGTACGCAGCTTGGTTCATCCTGTAGTTTCAGTTGCTATCCGATGAATCCATGCAATTTATCTTTCCTGTTATGATTGTTGATTTTCATTCCTGCAAGTCAATTCCTTCGAATAGCTGAACTTAATCCTTTTCCATTGAATTTCTAGATTAATATTTAATTTATGTTTATGATTTTCAAGAGTAAGTAGATTGAATGGGCAGTTTAATTGTTCTGAGTTGTGAATAGGATTTCCTTTCTATTTGCAATTGCTATTTGCATCTTAGATCATTTTTCTGAGTTACAGGTAATTGAATTTGCAGTGTTTAGAAGATGAAGAGGATTGCACAGATTCTCGGGATGAACATAGTTGTTAGAGGATAAGAGTGTTCAATTACATTGATTTGGTGTTTAACGCATATACTGTGCATTTATCCTTTGAAATAAAAGACTTTCTCGAGTTGACAATAAATCTCGTATGCTCTATGTGTGTTGATAATACTCTATCTGCATATAGGGTGCTCGACATTTTGGCGCCATTGCCGGGGAAGGATAAAAATTAAACACTATCATTAGTTGCATCTGGTAATTGTTTCTAGTGAGTCTCTCTATTCTTTTTGCTGAAATGAGTTGGTTTGCATGAATACGAGGAGGGTAAAACACGATCATCTCCTAACTCCCAAAACCCCACAAGATACTAACAGTGCAGGTGGCTTGGGTCGCGGTCGAGGAACACCATTGGGCAGAAGGACATTCATCGACGATCTTGTTGACAGAACTGATTCATCTACCAGGGCTCACCAGCAAGAAACTCCTATCAGAAGGAACCCTGCTGATCCTGGGGCTCTAGCATCGGGATCCACGGTGGAGAATACATGAGCAGCTGCGACTTCCTTGAACATCCGTGCAGAAGAAGACACAGCTGTTACAACCGGACCAGCTGGTAGAGGCCTGACCTACCACATAAACAGGAAGGTTTTAACAAAATAAGAGTGGGATCAGTACCACCAGAAGTTCAAGGATCAGTGGAAAAACAAGAGAAAAAATGAGGAACAGAAGAAGGACAAATAGAAGAAAGAGGAAAAGAACATGGGAATGAAGGAAAGGGAGAAAACAGAGGAGAAGAAAATAGAAGAGGAGATGAGCAACAGACACGAATCTGATGAGGAAGAGGCAATGGGAGAAAACTATCATCACGACAATCACTCCCTTCCTGAAGGAACGATGGCTACACTACAATTCCCAATTCAACAGCCAGCATGGGTAGCCCCTATGAAGAATATCTCACCATCGGTGCTACCTCGCTTTCATGGAAAGGCGGCAGAAGATCCAGATGAATTTCTCTTTGAATTTGATAGTCTTTGCCGCAGCTATGACTATGTCACCGATGCTCAGAAGCTAAAACTTTTCCCTGCCACCCTGAAGGACAACGCCTTACGATGGTTCATGAGCCTTGGGGGAGGAACTGTTGCTAATTGGGATAAAATGAAACAGGTGTTCCTGGAGAAGTATTAGGAATATTGCAACACCAAGGATAAAAGGGAAGAATTATTTAAAATGGTACAGAAGGAGGATGAAAGTTTGGAGGATTTTGTGGAAAGGCTGCTGTACAATGTGCAAAGAGAAGGGAAGACGAACATGGGGCTGGATTTACTCAAGATAATCTTGCTTCGTGGAATCAGGGACGATTGTTTAGACATGTTAAATCTCCTAGGAAAAGGAGACATCTCTAAGGAACCTTTTGGAAAGATTGTGGAATTATGTAAGAGATACTCCAAGGGCTCTTCCAGGAATAATAAGCGAGACAAATGGGACAAGTTAGAACGAGATGTATTTGACAAAACTCAGAAGTCATCCAATGGAGGAGCTACCTGTGCAGAGATAGGAAATCTCCTAGAAAATTTTAAAACATAAATGATGAGCTCCATCTCCTCAGAGATTGATGTCCTGAAGGAAAAGCAAAAACAGACAGTAGAGGATCTCACACTAGGTGTGTTCTACCCCCAATGTAGAAAGAATCATCCATTGAAAGAATGCCCGCTTGATAAAGCAGAAGTATGTCAGCTATGTGAGATGAACCACGACGTGAAGGAATGTCCCTTGCTTCCCTAAGTGAAGGTTGTTCTACAGGCATCAGCTCCAGAAGTGGAACCAGCCTATTTCATTTCACAGAAGAAACCTTAGCAGCTTCGTAACCAAGGTATGCCTCCAGACTCGTTTCTATTTTTGAATAATATGGGTAATTGGAATAATAACATGCAAAATGTGAATACACAATTCCCTTCAAATTATGCTCAGTGGAATTCCTCCCAACCCGCAATGCAAAATTTTAACGCGTGGAGTCCTTGGACACAGCCACCACACCAACCTACATCGTGGTCTTGTGGATGGAGGAATTTCCATCCCGAGAACCAATTTCCTCAACCACCTCCACCTCAATAGTCGTCATATTCTCCTCAATATCCTCTTTCCCCAATATCCACCTCAGCAGTTGCAGCTGCAGAATAATTATGTTCCTAATATACTAATACGACCTCAGCTGCCTACCCAACCCCATCCTAACCCGAATAATAAGATAGTTCATCAATTGGAGACTGTCAACATGCCAGCCTACTCTCTTTCCCCTGTACCTTGTAACTATATTCGTTTACGATATGAGAAAATCGTAGAACCCATAATTACAGAAGATACTCCACCTTCTGTGCATAAGGAAGAAAGGAGTTCACAACATCCATCCAACACAGTTCCTATTATTGAAGATGCTGAGCAACCCTTAGATGGGACGGTTGAAACATCAAATGATAAACTTGACAATATGCAGCCTACCCAACTGATAAGGCAACCACCATATCCCGAGAGACTAATGCTACCAAGAATGGGGGGGCAACCTCAGTTTAACCTCCTAGGAGAGTTAAGGAACCTTTATGTCAAAATTCTCCTTCTTCAAGCTCTTCAAGATGTGCCTATTTACGCTAGAACAGTTTGGGACCTGTGCACTAAGAAATCAGGAAGGAAACCCAGGGATCCTTCCACTGTTCATGTCATAAGGAATTTATCTGCCCTGATAATAGGCAAAACCCCTGTGACTAAATATGATGACCCTGGCAATCCCACTGTTATTGTACAGATAGGACAGACACAGATACCCAACGTGCGAGTGGATCTAGGAGCAGCGATTAATGTTATAACAATGGAGACTGTAAAGAAGCTTGGGCTCAGTAATCTTAGACCGACCCCTACTATTTTAGAATTGGCAGACAGATCCACCATTAGACCCGAAGGGATTCTGGACAACCTTGTCATCTCAATAGATTCATGAGAGTACCCTGCTGACTTTTTGGTATTACAACCAAAATCGCAGCTTGGGGGACACCCATTGATCCTGGGGAGGCCATAGCTGATGCTTGCATCAGCTGTCGATCGGAGTCCATGACTATATCTGATGGTACGGATACTAAAAACCTCACCCTTTATCCTCTAGCTCGGCCAAGTCTAGAGGCTGAAACTTCCCTTTGGATAGAGCAGGAGGAGGAGGAGGATGTTCAGCCATTATTAACTATAGGAAGGGCCTTAACTTTTAAAAATGAAACAGAAGATGATACTATTAGTAATTTCATTAGTGAACCCACTTCAGTGAATAGAGAGGTCTATCAAATTCTGAACACTACCCTGGGCAAGGAAGAACAAGAAAATCTTACGGAAGAAGCCTTAGTTGGTGACACAAACATAATCCCGGTTTTGAAAAATTCAGAAAGTATTCCTATTGAGGTAGAGCCTGGATGAACTTTGAATATTAATCCTAGTCTCTCCTTAGAGGAACAGAAACGCCTGGTTAGCCTCTTGAAAGAACACAAGGGGGCATTTGCCTGGGGGTATACAGATATGAGGGGTATTCCCTCTAATCTGTGCACCCATCATATTTATATCAAAAGTGACTCCCAACCTGTGTGTCAACCCCAACGACACATGAACCCCAACCTAAGGGATATAGTGAAGGAAGAGATCTAGAAAATTTTGGAAGTAGGATTTATATATCCTATTTCAGATAGTGAGTGGGTTTCTCCACTCGTAATTGTGCCCAAGAAAAATGGCAAATGGAGGGCTTGTGTGGATTATAGGGAACTGAACAAAGCCACGCAAAAGGATCATTTTCTTTTTCCCTTCATTGACCAAGTACCTGATACCCTATCAGGGAAGAATTTATTCTCCTTCCTAGATGGCTTCAGTGGGTACAACCAAATTCAGATTGCTCCTGAGGATCAAGATAAAACCACCTTCACTTGTCCCTGGGGAATGTTTGCCTACAAAGTGCTCCCCTTTGGTTTATGTAACACACCAGCAACGTTTCAAAGAGCTGTAATTGGCATATTCTCTGAATTAGTCAATGATAGTATGGAAATCTTCATGGATGATTTTACTCCCTATGGTAGGGATTTTGAGGAAGCACTGGAAAATTAAAAGAAGGTTTTAATTCGTTGTGAACAGACTCAGCTCTCATTAAGCACTGAAAAGTGCCATATGATGATGAGTGAGGGGGTGTTATTAGGGCATTTTATCTATGCCAATGGCATTCAGGTAGACCCTGCAAAAATCAAGGTGATAAAGAATATACCTACCCCTTCAACTCAGAAAGAGGTGCGAAGTTTTCTGGGACATGCTGGATATTATCGAAGGTTTATAGAAAATTTCTCCAAACTGGCTTCTCCTTTGTTCTCTCTGTTAATGAAGGATGCATAGTTTGTGAGGAATACAACATGCCAGACAACATTTGATGAGCTTAAAGAGAAGCTGTCCACAGCTCCCATCTTACGGGGACCTAACTGGACCCAGCCCTTCCATATTTCTTCAGATGCCTCTGACACTGCCATTGGGGCAGTATTAGGACAACAGGATGGTCAAGTACCTTATTCCATCTACTATGTTAGTAAAAACTTGGCCCCTGCTGAACTTTTATACTATTACTGAAAAAGAATTCCTAGCTATTGTTTACTCTATCAATAAATTTCGACATTATATCACTGGGTATCCTACGTTTGTGCACACTGACCACTCTGCCATTAAATATTTAATGAACAAACCTGTTACCAATGCCAGAGTAACCAGATGGATTTTGTTATTACAGGAATTTGATATCACCATTATAGATAAACTTGGAAAAGAAAATGTCGTTGCTGATTTTTTATCCTGTCTTACTAACAGTGATGATAGTTTGCCTAGGAGGACTCTTTTCCAAATGAACATTTATTCGCACTTTCAGCTCACTCTCCTTGGTATGCAGACGTCGCTAATTATTTGGTTCCAGGGAAGCTCCCACCACATATGTCTAAACAAGAAAAAAGAAAAATCATTCAGCAAAGTGCCAGGTATTGTTGGCTAAATGGTCATCTCTTTTACACAAGACCGGATCTTGAGATTAGGAGATGTGTACGAGAATACGAGATCTTTCCCATACTGAAGGCCTGTCACGATGAGCCTTGCGGGGGGTACTTTGCAGACAAAAGAACGGGGCATAAAGCACTGCGGATGGGATACTATTGGCCGACTCTGTTCAGGGACGCTAAAAGGTATGTTCAATCCTGTGACAGCTTCCAAAGGATGGGCCAGGCTAATAAAACAGATCAGATTCCTCTACAACCTCAGGTAGTAGTTGAACCTTTTGATAGATGGGCACTAGACTTTGTTGGCCCTATCATTCCTCCTTCCAGACAGAAAGTGTACATTCTGGTTTGTACTGATTATATGCCCAAATGGGTGGAGGCTGTAGCTTTGGCTAAGGCTAACGACCAGGCGGTGATGGATTTTTTGTACACTGAAATTTGTACCCACTTTGGGGTACCAAAGGAAGTGGTTACCGATGGGGGACCGCAATTTGTGTCATGCTAATTCGAATCCTTGCTCCGGAAGTATCATGTGCAGCATAGGGTGGCTTCATATTACCACCCCCAAGCCAATGGTCAAGTGGATAGTACCAATAAAGTTATCGAAGCCATCCTGACCAAAACAGTTAAGAGTCATCGAAAGGATTGGGCTGACAAGCTTCTGAAAGCACTGTTGGCATATCGCACGACTTGGCGCAGCACTATATGTTTTTCTCCATACGATTTAGTGTATGGAAAGAGTGCCATATTTCCAATTGAGTTCGAAATTAAAACCCTGAAGACAGCCACCGAAATGAATCTGGATGTAACAGAAGCCGAGAGGAGAAGATTGAATCAATTAATTGAATTAGATGAGAAGCGATTAGCTGCACTGGACCAGACTTTGTTGCTTCAGCAACAGAGATCCAATTGGCATGACCGATTTATTAAAAAGAAAGTCTTCAGCGAGGGAGACTGGGCGTTACTCTATGACTCCAGATTCAAAAGGGATTTCAAAGATAAATTACGTACAAGGTGGCTCGGTCCATACTTGGTTGACAGGGTCTTTGACAATGGCACTGTCCGTCTAGTGACCATTGATGATAACCGCATACCATTACTTGCTAATGGCCACAGTTTGCAACTGTATCGTAAGCCTATTTCGAAAGATGCATTCATTTCGCAAATCACCGCCGATCGAGAGTATCAGCTGACACCAGGGAAGGAACTTCTCTCTGCCTCTGCCGACCCTTGAACTATAAATTGCACTTTGAATCACTGTACATAAGTAATTTGTTTTCCTACTGTAGCGTATAATTATTTGTTTTCCTTTTGCATTTGATCTTTTCGTTTGTTGTTGTTTTTCAAGAATTTGCAGGGTAGTGCCAGGAGAATGACCCGATTGGGCCTGTCGAACGGGAGTCATCTTCCTCTGCTTCCCTGTGCTGCATTTCCCTTTTTCCTCAAAATAAATTTCTCGGTGGCTACAACATCTTTTCCGGTGGCTGCAACATATTTCTCGGCGGCTGCGACATCTTTCTCCGGCAGCCATGACCTTATTTTCCGACAACCGTAACCTTTTCCCGATGACCAGAAAATCCTTTTTCCTGGCAGCCGTGACCCATTTCCCGGCGGCTGTAACATATTTTCCTGGTAGCCGTAACCCATTTCCCGGTGGCTGCAACATCTTTTTCGGCAGCCGCACCCATTTGTCAGCAGCTCCAACATATTTGCTGATGGCTGTGACATGTTTTCCGCAGGCCGGCAAACTTTTTCCTAGCAGTCGTGATTTTTTCCTGCTACTGCCAATCTTTTTTTTCGACGCCGTGAACCACTCTCCGCGGCTGCAACATCTTCTTCACCAGCTGCAATATCATTCTTGGCAACTGCAATTCCGCTCCATTTGGTGGCCATTTTTCAGCATTAAGCACCGTTTCTTACAACCTGTAGTGGTAACTCTTATGTTAACGAAAGAAATTGCTTCCATTACCAGATATGGCTCTGTTTTATTCCACTTGTGCCGGCCAACTCAGCATAATTCCGACCCCGGTGACGCGAGGGTTTCTGTTTCCCTGGCGGAGGGCATTATGGTGTTATCCGTGTCATTATGATCAAATTAATAACTCCACACAAGCTCAGCGTTGCAGTGTCAGCATTTGCACATTCACCATTCTCCGCAAGCTATCCGATGCACCATCTCATGAGGTATGGCTTTAATTTTCACATGATTAAGTATTGATATGATTAACGATATCAGTCGTACCTTCGTATGTACCACCATTATGGCCTAATTAACCTTTTCCCTCGTGCGACGTAAAAACTAATAACCACCACCTTCCCCAAATTGGCATAACAATTTCGACCCTCCCTTTGGGATGAACTTTCCAAATTTTCCATTTTTCTTAACATCTCCGCTCAGCGACTCATGCATCCTCTGTACTGCAACCTTCATTTTTGGACTCTCTAATTCTGTAGCCAGGATTATGGGGATCACAGCTCGCCATGAACCTTTGGATACACAGGAGCTTAGGAAAAATCCCGCAGTTCTGGCCATCTTTCAAGCTACCGGCTGGCTCGAGTTCTTTGAGCGACTGGATGGCTTTAACTAGGAAGCAACCCTGTAATTTGCCTTAAACCTCACAGATACTCACTCTGAGGTGTCGGGGATACGCATAGAAGTCTCCGAAGCCATTATATCCGAGGTTACCGCTATCCCGCAGGTGGGAAAGGCATGGTTTGGACGACAAGTTCCTGCAACGAGCGCACGGGAAGCATTTTTACGCGAGGGGGAGAAAGTTCAGTCATCCAGAAGAGGGATTGCACTATCTTCATTGTCGCGGCCATGGGATCAGGTTGCTGACTTCCTCAAAAAGTACATCACTTGTGAAGGTAGGTACCAAACTGTTTATAATTCCGACCTGCCTTTACTTTCTCATCTCCGCCATGGCATTTTATTGAACATCCCATACTATTTGCTCCATGACCTGTGTCATATGGCGGCCTTTGTCCAAGCCACTAAGCACGCATTTGCCTCCCTGACCCACCATGGTCTCATCAAATTGATAATCTCAAGAACCCTTGTTCAGCATAATATTACTTGGGAATAATTCACTATCCGAGCTCAGGAACCAGCTCCCTTGTTGGGTGTCCAGATAGAATAGGAACAGGTTCTGCCACAACAGGAGGACCGGAGTTCCTCTAATATAGTTGGCGGGGGGGATGAAACTATATCAGAAGAAGCGCAACCAGAGGCACAGGTAGAGCAATTGGAGGAGAGTATACATAAAAATCCTTGTGGATAACATAGACAATAGGACAGCTCTGCCCTAGAAGGTGAAACTGGAGCAGCACCAAGTTCTGCGATAGTTGAACCTGAAGATGACAGAGCTGGGGCAACTAAAGAAAATATCGAGCCAGTAACTATTGAATCCTCATCTGAATGGGAAGGAGGAACCTTAATTGTGGAAGAACAGCTTGAGGAGCAAGAAAATATTCCCTCGACCCCGGATGTGAAACCCGAGATCCCAGCTCCACAAAAGAAAACACCACAGAGGAGAAAGAAAAGATCAATTCATGAACTTAACATAACTTCTCCTATCAGAAGGAAAATAACTAAAATAGTTGCAACAGCAGAGGCAGCCAGAAAAAGATGGGCAATCCTAGAAGCACAGGTTGAGTTCCCAATCCTTACACCAAGGCCAAAGGATGCTCCACAAAGGCTAGTTGAGGAAGAACCTAGCATTGAAGGACTGTTAGAAGAAAACACATTATTAAAGGAGGAATTCCAAGTACTTTGAAGGGAAGTGGAGACATGGAAGGAAACCTGCAGAAAACAAGGTGAGAAGAAAATGTATACATTGGTGGAGGCTGCAGACTAGTTGGAGGGATTGAACCCTACCGAACCTGGCAGGAAGATGAGTGTGTGATCTACCCTACCTGTGGGGAAATATTCAAAGAGACAGGCCACAATATTATAATGCGTACCTGCACAGTACCACAGTTAGCACCCACAACAGAGGAAAATGCAGAAAAAGAAGATGCTGCCACACAAGAACCAGCATCTTTAAACATCCTTGTTGAAGTTGCCACTAATTCTGTGGCGGAGGAGAAAAAGGATGAAATCATGCATGATGTCAGGGACAAAGATTGCACTATAACCCCAGAATGTTCCTAGGACATAGAGATTGTAGAAGCTGAGCCACAAGCGCAGGGCATTGATAAACTTGAATAGGGGGCTGCAACACAAGAACCAGCAAACCTGAATATACTTGTCTAGTCGGTTGAACAAGTGGGAGAAGAACCTGGGATGGAGGACACTCTGGAACTAAATGAAGAGCTTTGCACTGTAACCCTAGAATGTCCCCATGATGCAGAGCTCATAGAAGAAGAATTGCAACAGCAGGAGGATGAAGAGGTAAGCAAGGATGTTGTTACACAAGAACCAACATCCTTGGGAGTTGCAGCAGGGATTCCTGAAATTCAATTAGAAGATAACCCCGGGATGGATATCATACCCGATACATAGTGGAGCGAGGATGAACAAGCCTCAGGTGACACTGAGATCCTTGAGGAAGAGCTGCACGAAGGGGAAGATATTCAATCTTAGAGGCAGGAGAACAAAGAAGACACTATTACACAAGAACCAATATCTCTAAGAGTAATGAATGTATCTACTAAAGAGAACCCAGGGGATGTTGTTGTTACACAAGAACCAGCAACACAAGAATTGAATTCAGAAATGCAGGTTGACCAGGAGGAAGACACTGTCACACAAGAACCAGTGTCTCAAAAATCCATGGATGCAGCTGTTGATGTTACTTTTACACACGAACCAGCAACACAAGAAATGCAGGTTGACTAGGAGGATGACACTGTCACACAAGAACCAGTGTCCTCCCAAGCAATGAATGCAGCTGCTGCGGAGAATGCAGGGGATGTTGCTACTACACACGAACCAACAACACAAGAAATGTAGGTTGACCAGGGAAAATACACTGTCACACAAGAACCAGTGTCTCAACAAGCCATGAACACAGCTGTAGAAGGTAATCCAGGGGATGTTGCTGCCACACAAGAACCAACAACACAAGAATTAAATTCAGAAATGCAGGTTGACCAGGGAGAAGACACTGTCACACAAGAACCAGTGTCTCAACAAGCCATGAACACAGCTGTGGAAGGTAATCCAGGGGATGTTGCTATTACACAAGACCCAACAACTCTCATAGAAAACTTAGATGTGTTGGAGGACACTGTCCCACAAGAACGAGTACTTCTCCCTCTCAAAAATTTTATTGATTTGGATTCAGAGCAAGAAGAGCATTATAAAAAGGAGATTTTAAACCTCACAGCAAAAGTCTCAGCCCTGAGACTGGAAGTGACCAAATGGAAAAGTCAGGTGGAAGAAAACCATAAAAAGATGATTTCTTTGAGTGAGCACAGAAGAATTATTAGAGCACTGGAAGAGCAGGGGGGAAAAGAACGTATGGCCCACAGAGTTCAGGTAGAGGAGCTGCAAAACAAGATGAGAGAATTGAAAAAGTTTCAATCCATGCATAAGGAGAAGGAGCAGATGTATGCCCTATCTCGAGAACTCATGGGCACCAGGAAGCCCTCTTCCTCTTATCCAGTATTTCTCTTCGAGCAGTTTGTCTGGTTTAAATTAAAGGCTGTATAGGAGGGGAGGTCTTTCGAAATCACAACCTTAGAAAATTTTTTTGGAGACATTCTTTGGAAGTAATTTTGAGGAGTAGAACTTACTGTGTGAATTATACTTCCACGAGATGGCTTTCCCTTTGGATCGCCACTCAAATCCTGTTCCATTTGTAGGGGACGTTCAGCTAAGAGCCTTTGCCCCTTTTGTGAGAAATCATGTTCAGTGGGAAATGTCTTTTCAGACCTTTTCCCACAATGAATCCCACACTAATTTATGGATTTGAAGTGAGCCCCATAATCCTGGCATTCTTTTGGCACGGTACAGAAGTTTTCTTTCCAGTCCTTCCCAGGAACAACATATCATGAAACTACAGGAAGAGGTAATCTCCGCTTGTACCAAATCCATTTCCAGGCAGCAGCAGGTTGCATTGGAAGGCAGTAAGCACAGATGGCAGGCTGCCTCCTCTGCACTTAGAAACCGAGATCCCTACTGCTTTAAGAATTTTAAACATGCACTCTCTAGAGTCAAGGGTTACATGGGAAGTATGAAGGAATGTGGATTTAACTGGCTGGGTTTGAAATTCAAATTTCCTCTTATTTGGTGGCCAGCAACACCATACAACATGGATTTTTCCTTGACTAGGGTAGAGGAGCAGAGATGTTGGCAGTACTGGGTTATTCACAGAGGCTTTCTGAAGACAGATGAGGAACCTGAGTTTCCTTACAATTTTTCCTCCCTCGATGAACAGAGCTCAATGCAGGACTCAGACTCCGAATGATGCAGGTTGTTGCACGAGGACATGCAACAGGGTAGTTGGGGGGAGATGTTGAGTCTAAAATTGGTCCCTTTTTTACCATCCTTAATCACCTTTTCTTCCCTTGTTTTACATCATTCAGCATGCCAATCAGACCTGTTTTCCTCACTTTATTCCCTAAATTGCCAAGGTAAGACTGATTATTGTTTTATCTTATTAATGCTTATGATTGTGACAATTAAGGCTGTGTATCTCTCAAAATTGTGTTAATGTGTTGTGATTCATGAAGACAGTTTGAGATAAGTGGACTGCAGGTGGATGAGGGATGAACAAATATCAAAGAAAGGGATATTCACTACTTAAAAGGACCCTCAGCCCGATCATCAATGAAGGCGCGTGGTTTTAATGTAATATCCAAGACCGAGCTGTGACAGTGCAGCTGTAACAAAACGTGCTACAACGCTGTTCGAATATAATCGTGATCTGAAGAGATCGCTACTCTTGGGAAAGTCAATAGCCTTCCCATATTTTCCATGTCATTATCATACCACGTTTTGTAAAAGCCAGTATATTTAGGGCGCCTGAAGATCAGAGATCTTCATGGCTTCGTGTTAATAGGATCGAAGGTTATGATTTGCATGTATAAATAGGAGAATTTGTTTCGACCCAAGGGGTTGGCATATAGATAATCCATTCATTGTATTGACAGCGGAAGCAACCTGTAATAATTCTTTCTTTTAATACAAGGAGTTACCTCTGATTTAAGGGAGCTGTGCATTGTTCATCCAGCGTCTCTGTGTGAAGGTTGGGCCCACCTTCCGCAGAGATTGCTGAGTTAAAGTAGGATTTCTGAATTCATGGTTGTGTAATGCTTCGTTGATCATATTTCCTTTGTACGCAGCAGTAGTGTGGATTTACAGTACAGTTGGGATCCCATTTTCTTAAATATTGGTAATTGGCGCAGAGTGACAGTTGATTGAATAGATAAATTCCTTTATGCAATTTGAGTGGTAGTTGTACGCAGCTTGGTTCATCCTGTAGTTTCAGTTGCTATCCTATGAATCCATGCAATTTATCTTTCCTGTTATGATTGTTCATTTTCATTCCTGCAAGTCAATTCCTTCGAATAGCTGAACTTAATCCTTTGCCATTGAATTTCTAGATTAATATTTAATTTATGTTTATGCTTTTCAAGAGTAAGTAGATTGAATGGGCAGTTTAATTGTTCTAAGTTGTGAATATGATTTCCTTTCTATCTGCAATTGTTGTTTGCATCTTAGATCATTTTTCTGAGTTACAGGTAATTGAATTTGTAGTGTTTAGAAGATGAAGAGGATTGCACAGATTCTGGGGATGAACATAGTTGTTAGAGGATAAGAGTGTTCAATTACATTGATTTGGTGTTTAACGCATATAATATGCATTTATCCTTTGAAATAAAAGACTTTCTCGGGTTGCCAATAAATCTCGTATGCCCTGTGTGTGTTGATAATAATATATCTGCATATAGGGTGCTCGACAGCAAGTAGTGAGCCGACTTAGTCAAAGACAAGAAGTCAACCGACTTGGTCGAAGTAAAAAGTGGTCAAGGTAAAAACCGGTCGGACAAGTAAGTCGAAGTAATTTTGGTTGAGTGAAGGACAGACTAAAATTTACAAACTTGTCTAGTCAGACATAGACAAGTTTCGCCCGACTAGAAAAAAGGTAAAATGGTCGGCGTGAAAAGTGAAAAGTAAAATTTAATATTGACTCAGCCCTAAACCCAAGTTTAGTCGGCTTGGTTTTGGCTATCTGATATCAGAGCAAGGTTTATATCAGCCCAATATTTTAGGAAAGAAATCTTGTCTTAAAAAGTGGAAATTAATTTTCTAAGGAAAGTTGATTAAAAAAAATTAAAAATGGCTTCCACTTCTGGTTCATTGCAACCTCCAAGTTTTACAGGAAAGAATTATGAATATTGGTCTTTAACAATGAAGGCTTTATTCAGAGGTCAAGATGTCTGGGAGATAGTCTAGCATAGTTATGCAGAACCAGCAGACATGGCAGCATATAACAATCTCACACAGGCTGAGAAAGATGTCTTGAGAGAACAGAGGAAAAAATATGGAAAAGCTCTGTTTTCATACATCAAGCTATGCATGAGAGCATACTCCCAAGAATAGCATCAAAGACTAATGCCAAGGAAGCATGGGATACATTGGAGACTGTTTATCAAGGTTTGGATAAGGTAAAGACATCCAAGCTACATATTCCAGAGAAAAGATTTTGAATCTCTGTCCATGAAAGATTCAGAGAATGTAGACACATTCTACACCAGATTTGTTAAATTGATAAACCAACTAAAATCTCATGGAGAACCCATATCAGACCAAAGGGTTGTTGAAAAAATTGTTAGAAGTCTTCCCCCAAGATTTGAAAACTTGGTTGTGACCTTAGAGGAACACACGAACATGTCGACATTTACCATTGATGAGTTTCAAGCTTCACTCATCAATCATGAGCACAAACTCAGTAGATCACATACATCATGGGAAGGTGCATTTGCAGCACAGTCATCCATAAGCCATGGTAGAGGTAGGGGGAGAAACAAATTTAGAGGCAGAGGAAGAAGTTCTTCAAGAGGAGTACGAGGAAGAAGTCCTGCAAATGTCAGTGGCAAAGGAGATAACCAGAACCCAAGTCAGCCAACTGGCCAGAGGTTTGATAAATCAAAAATTCAATGTCATTACTGTAAGAAGTTTGGTCATTATGCATATGAATGCAGGAAGAAGCAATATGACCAAGGAAGGCAAATCCCAAGTCAGTTGATCAGCACCAGCACTTCAATAGGTGCAATGTTAATGGCATCGACATCTCCACTTGAATGCAATGTTGTTCAAGAAAGTCCACATGACATATGGTATTTAGACTCAGGATGCAGCAACCATATGACTGGTAATTTAAATCTGTTTTCCAGTCTAGACACTTCAGTTAAAACTGATGTTACACTTGGAAACAATGTCCAAGTCACTGTCTTAGGAAAAGGCACTGTTGATATTCTAACCAAATAGGGGGAGAGCAAGTATATCCCTGATATCTATCATGTTGAAGGTCTGAAACATAATCTGTTAAGCATTAGACAGTTGTTACAAAAAGGCTACAGAGTCTACATGGAAGATGAACACTGTGTGATCAAAGACAAGCATCCAAGCGAACAACTGATAGAAAAAGTGCCAATGACAAGAAACTGCTTGTTTCCATTGAGGATAGTTCCCGACATAAAAGGGAAGACAAAGACAGGAGATGCATTCAAGGAAAAAAGTGAAGAAACAGTCGAGATCCTCGACAAGAGAGAAAATTGCAGCGCTAATTTACAAGCTGCATTTCAAACAAAAGTTCAGGATGAATCCTGGTTGTGGCATTTCAGATTTGGACATCTGAATTTTGGTGGGCTAAAGCTACTACACACAAAGAATATGGTGAAGGGATTACCATTGATTGACAGACCAGAGAGGGTTTGTGAAGGGTGCACTTTTGGCAAGCAGCACAGAGAGACATTTCCAGTCAAAAAGTCCTATAAAGCATGCACACCACTTGAAATTGTGCACTCTGACATCTGTGGTCCAATGTAGACATCATCCATTGGTGGCTGCAACTATTTTTTAACCTTTACTGATGATTACTCATGAAAGACATGGGTATATTTCTTGAAACACAAATCTGATGCATTTGGTTATTTTCAGTAGTTCAAGGCACTCGTGGAGAACCAGAGTGGTCACCGCATCAAGATCTTAAGGACCGATAGAGGAGGTGAATATGTTTCAAATGAATTTCTAAATTTTTGCAAGACCCATGGCATACAGAAACAATTCACTGCACGGTATACACCTCAGTAGAACGGTATAGCCGAAAGAATGAACAGAACCATCATGGAGAGGGCACGTAGCATGTTTCCAGCCAAGCATTTGCCAAATGAGTATTGGGGTGAAGTAGTCACAACTGCCGTATACATTATGAACCGGTGTCCGACAAAAAGTGTGAAGAACAAAGTTCCCTAAGAAGCATGGACATGTATGAATCATAGTGTTTCCCATTTAAAAGTTTTTGGTTGTGTTGCATATGCTCATGTTCCAGATGAGCTGAGAAGGAAGCTGGACAAGAAGGGACAGAAATGTATTTTTGTCGGCTATTCAGAAGACACAAAAGCATACAAGTTGTATGATCCCATCACAAAAAAAGTGATAATCAGTCGGGATGTTCAATTCGTCGAGAATGAATCATGGGATGGAACCGTTGACATAATTGTTAAGATTGTGTTGAACGTTGACAATGATGATATGGAAGAGGAAGTGGTTCAAATACCACATGTAAGTCAACCGGTCGGAGCACCGTCGACTCCCATGACACCAAGACATGGTTCAACACAAGGATCATCGACACAAGTAGCAGCTCAAGCTACACTGACAAGCACACCAAGAGGACATCAGACTCTATCAAGCATTCAGTCTAGGTCGACATCAACAAAACCGGTGAAGACAAGAATTCTGCGAGAGATAAATGAAGCTGGTACACCTAATTCATTCTCTCTATTTGCATTATTTTCTCCTATATATGATCCACTAACATTTGAAGAAGCTGTTGAAGAGAAAATATGGGCACAAGCCATGGATGAAGAAATAGAATGCATTGAGAGGAACCAGACATGGGAACTGGTCGATGTACCAACAGACAAGGATGTAATCAGTGTCAAATGGATTTACAAGACAAAGCAAGATGCTGATGGGAATATGCAAAATCACAAGGCAAGAATGGTAGCGAGAGGGTTCACACAGCAACCTGGCATCGACTTCAATGAAACATTTGCACCTATTGCACACATGGATACAGTCAGAACAGTTTTGGCCATTGCCGCACAAAACAAATGGCAAGTTCATGAAATGGATGTCAAGTCGGCATTCTTAAATGGCTATCTAGAAGAGGAGGTATATGTGGAACAGCCACAAGGGTATGAATTTCCAGGTCAAGAGCACAAAGTGTACAGGCTGAAAAAGGCACTCTATGATTTGAAGCAAGATCCTAGAGCTTGGTACAGTCGGATTGATTCCTATCTCATTGAAAATGGATTTCACAGTAGTGAAAGTGAACCGACTTTGTACACCAAAGTCGATGAGCAAGGTAAGATGTTAATTGTCTGCCTGTATGTAAATGATTTAATATTTACTGGTGATTATGGCATAGCAGATTTTAAAACAGTCATGGAAAGTGAATTTGAAATGACTGATCTAGGGCTTATGAAATTTTTTTTGGGCATTGAAGTTCAGTAGTCTGAAAGTGGTAAATTTATATCACAGTCTAAGTATGCACATGAAGTTTTAAAAAGGTTTAACATGTCTAACTATAAGACAACCCCAACACCAGTAATAACAGGTTTAAAATTGAGCAAGGATGATGAAGGATCCACTGTAGATCCTACGTTGTTCAAAAGGCTTGTTGGAAACCTTATGTATTTGACAGCAACAAGACCAGACATTATGCATGGTGTAAGTCTAATCTCAAGGTTCATGGAGTCACCAAAAGACTCACATTGGCAAGCAGGTAAAATAATTTTGAGATATGTAAGTGGCACAAAAGACTTTGGTATTATGTATTTAACCTCAGAAAATTTTAAACTCATTGGTTACACTGACAGTGACAATGGAGGCAGCATAGATGATAGGAAAAGCACATCTGGATACACATTTCATTTTGGTACAGGTGTTGTTTCATGGGCTTCAAAGAAACAGCCCATAGGAACTCTATCTTCAGCTGAAGCAGATTATGTTGCAGCAACAAGTGCTACATGTCAAGCTGTCTAGATGAGGAGAGTCTTAAAAGACTTGTCATAGAACCATCAAGAACCAACATCAATATTCTGCGACAACAAATCAGCCATAGCATTATCAAAGAATCATGTGTTTCACAAGAGAACCAAGCACATCGATACAAGGTTTCATTTTATAAGAGTGTTGGTGAACGATAAGGAAATTTGTTTCGAATTTTGCAGGTCTGAAGACAAACTTGCTGACATCTTCACAAAACCATTGGAAAAGGACACATTCCAGTAGCTGCGTAGTTATCTTGGAATGACAAGTTCACCACAGTGAACTCTGTCATAAACAGAGCATGTCTAAGCTTTGAAACATTTTGTAAATTTTTGTTTTAAAAATCCCCATCTCCTCATAATTAAGGGGGAGTGTTGGAAAAATGTAATTACTCGCAGATCTGTACTTGACTTCGAGCCGACTCTGTCAGAGTCTGTACAAGTCAAGATCTTGTCTGTCAGTCTCACAATAAGGAAGAGTCCATGAGTGGGTAATGCATACCATGTCGAATTTATTTCTTAAGCTAAGTTTTTAGGTAGATAGTTATTACAGTCTTTAATGGCAAGTCAGTCGGCCCATGCTATAGCAATATTCAGGTTGCCTATAAATACAAGAAGCAAATTGTAAATCAGTTTACACAGAGAAAACACATACATTAGATGGCAGAGGAACTCAGGGTGAGAAAGAGAAGTTGAAGCTCAAGCTTCTGTGCATGTAATTTAGTCGAAGAGCTGAAGCTCTGTAGACCGACAAGTCTGGACCGACAAGTCTGGACCGACAAGTCTGGACCGACCAGTTTGTAACCGACAAGTTTGTAATACTTTGTTATTTCCGCATAGTTAATATATGAAATAGTTTGTGGTTGAATGCATTATTATTTGGCCACACATATTTCCAGATTTACTTCTGTAAATGTCTTTTACAATTATGGATAAGTAAAAGAACAAGAACCCATAAAAATCTCACCGCGTGAAAGTTCCAAGTTTTACGACACATTGGTCGACTCAAGTCTTCCTACATATTTGGGCATATGTTTTGCATAAGTTATTTGGATTTGTAAATGTGTCTATTTTACTTCATCTTACTCATAGGTGAAAAGCATTTGTAATTTTTAAAGTCTTTAGACTAAGAAACATATTCTGCATATTTCGACCAAAGTGACCCGACTAGAGTGGTCGGTTGAGTCAGCTGATTGAAGCAACTGACTTAGTCGAAGGCAAGTAGTGAGCCGACTTAGTTGAAGACAAGAAGTCAACCGACTTAGTCGAAGTAAAAAGTGGTCGAAGTAAAAACCGGTCGGACAAGTAAGTCGAAGTAATTTTGGTCAAGTGAAGGACCGACTAAAATTTATAAAGTTGTCTAGTCGTACATAGATAAGTTTCACCCGACTAGAAATAAGGTAAAATGGTCGGCGTGAAAAGTGAAAAGTAAAATTTAATATTGACTGAGCCCTAAACCCAAGTTTAGTCGGCTTGGTTTTGGCTATCGAAAAGCATTACTTTTGACAAAAATACCAAGTTCATGGGACATTTATAGAAAACCATGTGGAAGAAGATTGCATGAGGTTGTAGTTTAGTTACCATTTACAGACTAATGGGTAGACCATAGTCATGAACAAAAGCTTAAAAAATTTGTTGTGGTGCCTAACTATTGATCGAACGAAGTAGCAGAAAAAAGCGTTGTCCCAAGTTGAGTTCACTTAAAACGATTCAATGAATCAATTGACCAAAATGAGTTGATTTCAGAGATTGTGCAAGGAACCATTCTGTATAGAGGAACGGACTTAGTTGTTATGCCAACGGAAGTGAAAAGAGATGACGAGGAGTCATTTGTCGACCATATGTAGGATGTGCATGATATGAAGTGACAACTTTAGAAGATAAATGTCACATACAAGCTTAGAGACGACTACCTTCATTTGCATAAAGTGACTTAGTGTACGCGCACCTGAGGAAGGAAAGGTTCCAAAGAGGGACATATAACAAGTTGAAGATGAAGAGGATTGGGCCATGTAGAATCCTGATGAAGAAGATATCAGATAATGCATGTGTGTTGTGTTTTCTTGAATGTATGGGCACATCACTGAAATTCAATGTTTTCAAGGTGTACAAATTTGAATATGGATCGACGAGCGACTAAAAAGAGATAGCCGACTTACTTAGGTAGATGCTAGCTTAGTTGAAGGTTGAAGGCGCAGAAGTACTCGACAAGCGAGAAGATGGGAGGACCATAAGTCAATAAAATAAGAAATATCTTGTTCAATGGGTGAATAGAGACCTAAAGATGCGACGTGGATTTCAGAAGAAGTACTCGAGAAATTGTTGAGTCATGAGCCAAGTTCTTTTCAACTCTAGGAGGTTGATGTAGGGGAATCCATGCCCAGAGAGAACAATTAAAGATAGACGACGGAGATGCCCAGAGGACAGTCAATGTACTCTAGAGCAAGGCATCGATGATCAAATGGTGGGCGATATATCGATGGTCATCTAGCACATGCAATGATCGAGTTTCCTCCATGATCTTAAAAAAATATGATCGAGTTTCCTCCATGATCTTAAAAAAAATAAGCTTCATTAGAGACAAATGCCTTACTGTAGCAAAATGAAGAGCATGTATTTTTTCAATTTAAAAAAAGTTGGGTTTGTTTTTATTTATTTCATGGTGGTCATTGCAAAATTTGAAATAAAAAAACCATCTTGACAAATTGATAGAAACCCCAATAATAACGGTAGAGAATACAGATTTAAAGTGGGAAAGAAAACAAAATCCAACGCATTCAACCATAGCCTCGACTAGAGAAATTTAAAAAAAAATGAGAGAGATAGTCATGAAAGAAATAACTTTAAATGAAATCTACCCTTAATCTCAATGTGTAACTCTGAATAAGAAAAATGGTATGACCAACATATAGACAATATCGACATAAGAATTTCAAATAAAGGATAATAGTGCAAATAACATTTGAAGATATGAATATAGAACATCCAAACTCCTGAGATAATATTGATTCATTGGCCCATGTTCAAAATTGCCATATTTGTGAAGCTTGATATGCTGAAATTTAGGGAGTGAAAAAGTAATACAAGTCCAATGTGTATGATATGTAAACGATAGGAAGCTTGTGAGAGGTTTTCATCTTAGAATTATATGTAACTTGTAACACATTAGTGAGGTTTGGAAGTGTACTAAGAGAGATGTCTACTCTTATTTGGGATCTACATCATTATTTTTCCATAAGAATTCGATTTGAAAAACCCTTGTTTTGTTAATGGAACATTGAAGCTCAAGGTATTATGGAACACAAGCTCATAAATTTCATCTTTTGTGTGGGATTATTTGTTGCAATAGATCATTTATGGTTCAAACCTACTTATAGTTAGCAACATCATGAGATTCTATTGTCTCTTTGCATTCAGAAGATATGTGAAGCTTATTCTAAAAACTGATTAAGAACCGTTCGTTTTCTATTCACACACACAAGATCGAGGTTATTCTCTTCTCGCAAAGTCGTGAGTTGAACAAATGCAAATGAGTCTTCTGAGTATAACACACAATATTCATGTCTTATTTTCTCACATTGTAGTCACTCTAGTTAGGTGCAAAAACATATTCAATGTGCTTGATTTTCCACAAGCAAGGTGCTCCATACTCATCAATAATTGCTTGTGCTACATAGTGGTCAACAAATTGTTGGTGAACAAAGCTAGCTGTAGTCATATTCACCGCACCCTAAAGTTATCATCAATTATGTTGTTTCAATTGTCACACACTTGTTACATATCATTGAGCTAGCCTCTTTCCAACATATAGACTCAATAAGAAATTTTTTATTGTCACACTAGATTTGATACCAGATCTAGCAAATAATTTCAAACAACAAATAAAGTCAGGCACATACGAACCAAGGGAGACATGGAATTTTAACTCAATTTACTGAAGAAACCCTACAAAGACAAATTTAATTTAATCAAACCATTTCCATGTGTTATTATTGTAAAATAGGCACCCTTATATAACAATATATGACCATAACCATTATACCATATTTTGTGAGAGTCCAATTTTCCTTATCATAAATAAATAAAAGATAAAGAAACGAGTTTTAAAATTGATAAAAGAGTAAACACCAAAGTTATGTAAAATAAAAAATGATGAGTTATGATGTAAATGTTAAATGTCATTATTTTTCGATATTTGACCTTATAGGATATTTAGTGATGATTCATTTGGATTGGGGGATATTGACGGACAAGGTAGACAACAGGGTTAAGTGATAGGCCATGTACCTGAGGGGTATTTTTTTATGCATGAGAAAGTATGAGGTTTTTCCATGTAAATGAGGTTAGGGTGAGATCAAGACATGGCTTGTGGTGAGAATCCACAAGAATTGTCGTTGTGAGAATCTACAAGATTTGCCTCTTTGTCCAATTGCACAAGTGTTCCCTCCAAGGGACCAAAGATCACATGGGCAACATATAAGTTTCGTAACTACAAATGAACATTGTCGTTGTGCATATATGTTATATATCTAATTAAAACTTTGAATTAAATCTTAGGAAATATTTATACTATGTTATTAAATTTCTATTTAATTGATTATAAAAAATAGCATTGGACATATTTAAGATATTCATTTCAACCTATCCTTAACAATATCTCCATGAATCACTCAAGATGAGATCTTCATTTCTCAATTTGATTATATTTGAGCCTCATTCCTAATTGCTCGTTTTGCCCTCATCTCTGGACTTTGTGTAGAACTTTATATGCATTGTCTACTTCATTCACATTTATTATTGTATTTATTAACTATAATAAGTAATAGTTAATCCTTAAAACTATTCATATTTATAGAGAAAGCATAATTTAGCAAATATAAATAGTAATTTGTTCTCATTAAAACCTTCCCATTCATGCACCATGGGTCAAGAGGTTTGAAAACCCTTGAGGTTCCATAGCAAATCAATCCAATCTCCAAAATCGGTTCCCATTCATGCACCATGGGTCAAGAGGTTTGAAAACCCTTGAGGTTCCATTGCAAATCAATCCAATCTCCAAAATCGGGGGATTTTAAAGTCTCTCAATCATAGTTTAATATAAGCCCAGTAACGGTGACAATTATGTGCAACCAAACACAAACATAAAATGTGGACAAATTCGTTTTTCTTTCTTTATGCCTAATTATTCTCGGAAGCCTTTAACGTCCCTTCTCAAACTCAATTAAAATACAATGAACCAAGACATGAAGTTTCCTTAAAAATAAACAAGCCATCTCAATTCAATTAGAAACCTACTTTTATTTCTCCAGACCTTTACTTAACACTAAAACTTTCTAAACTAGCATTTGCATCGAGATGTGCAAAAGAACGATGAGTGTAAAAATATTTGGTCTTTTCACAACTGAACCTTTCTGACTCACCTTGGGAGAAAATAGGTTCAACTCCTTCCCATATATGGTGTCCAACCGACGAAGATATCTATGGATCATCATCAGGGAGAGAAATCGGAAACCTCATCACGAAGAGAAATCAGAAATAGGACTCTTGTTAGTAAAAATTCAATCCGTAGTCGCAATTAGTTTTCGCAGCAAAAATACAAAGATCCGCATATAGTTTACATCGTGATCTGAAGTTGGAAACAGATCAACGATCGAAGATGAATCTGCCAGAATCGACGGTGTGGTTGAGTGGAGTGCGGAACTCGAGAAAATGAAGAATTGCAAGTTTTGTAAGTCGCGTAGCCGATTTCCACATCCCGAACCAGAAAGTCCAGAAATCATGTTTAAAAATTCTAGGAGTCAGACTTCTGAACTGGAAATCGGAAACGAGAAAGGCATGAAAGTGGCGGAACCATGTTTCATAAGTGGAGGAGCCGACTTCCTCAATCCGAACTGGAAATTGGAAACCAGAAAGGCGTGAAAGTATGGGAACCATGTTTCTTAAGTCGATGAGCCTGCAATCCGAACCGGAAATCTGAAATCGAAAAAATGTGAGAGTGCGGAAGACCAGAAGCTATTAAGCCTATTTCAAAAGTGCAGAAATACGGGTGCAGAAGTGTGGAAAGAAGAACACCTGTTCATTGAAAATCAACTGTAAGTCTAAATGTGCCACCAACTTTAGCATGCAATGGAGCGAGAAAGAGGCGAGTAAGATAAAAGACAACTAAAACGCCTTTTTATTTGCTAATTTTTTATTAAATAATATCAAAATTGTTTTTGAAAATTGTTATTTCCACAACTTTAATAATTGTAATGTTCTCTTATTTTAAAACTTCCTAAATATCACCAAAATTTTATTTAATTACTCTAAATTTCAATTTCAGCAAACGTTGCTCTCCTGGATTCTGGCCAGTTGGAAGCGTTTCTCCTTTATATTTTCATCATGAAAATCATTTTATTTGATCAAATTTCATTTAAATATTCACATCTTGATATTTCCATCGTAATAGTGTCATCAATCATTTTATTTGTTCTAATTTCATTTAGATATCCACTTCCTGATAGATAATCCCAGCACTATTATTTCTTTTGTATCAACTTAAAAATTAAAGACAATAAGCAAGATAATCTTAATTCATTCAAGGGAAATCAAATTTATTTTTTAGCTTTAATTTTATTATCTAAGTAAAATTTATTTGGAACAAATCCATGTAGTAGTAAATACAAATCAAAAGCACAAACATAGTCAAAATAACTACTCTAAAATCAGTTTTCCTTCAAAATAGACATGCTCTCAACCACCAATTCTTATAGCCGAATGTTTATAATTATAAATTATAAATGCAGTAGTAATTATAAATTTTTAAGATTCCAAGCTCAAAATATTGAAAAAATATGCAGTAGCTGTGGTTGACCTAATAGCATTGCTCTCAACATGAAATTCATTGATGCAAATTACAAACACTGAAATAACACAATAGCAATATTACATTACATTCTTTCATGCCCGGCCACACAGCGATTAGCCATTGAGCGGCTTATCTACCTGATTTGTTATGATACAGTAATAAGCATTATTATATCTTAATAACATACAATACATGAAACTTGATGAGGAACAAAGCTTCTAGTCAAACAAACTATGGAAAACAAAGAAGCGTATGGGAAATTAAAACACATACATCTATCAATATATAAAATATACTGCAACTCTCATCAATGATTGTCATCTCGTTTCTATTATTTATGCTTGTTGTGTTCGTTGATGGCTGTAGCTCTTAAATCTTGTAATTGATCATTAGTCGTCGCCATACGTTTGTTGTTAGAAAAGACAGTATATCCTTTCTTTTTAGAATCTTCTGCTAGCTTGAGAATTTCCTGGTTGGTCTTTTCAAGACTCTTCAGAAAATTTTTATCCTTGCTATCAGTAAAGCCAACGTAATAATTTATTCTACCTTTTGACTCGCCGCTGCTACTTTCTCCCTTAGGAGGCATTGTTGTAGATCTGTTACTGGATGAGACAGGCGTAGCTTAGATCCACACCGCTGCAATTTAGCTGAGGCCAACTTCTGTGAATCCACTGCTGGGATAGAAAATAAGAAAACCTTTGATATATGAGAATGCAAGATGTACTGCTCCTGTAAAACACACTGTATTTATAGCATTTACAAAGCACCGACTTCACAGGGTAAATAAAATAAGATTAAGATTAGACCCGTTCCAGATAGCCAACTGAGTTACGTATATATATGTAGCACTCAACACATTAAAAATTCAGTTACGTATATAGCACTCAACACATTAAAAATTCAGTGCAGTTACGTATATAGCACTCAACACATTAAAAATTGAGTTACGTATAAAGCACTCAACACATTGAAAATTTGAGGATAATAGTGAAAGGACACATGTATGGCTGAGATCTATTATAAACAGGTCAAAGCTACAGCGCATGGCAATGCAGTGGCATTCCGCCGGTATCCTTTCTAGATGGTCGTGAGCACCATACTTGCCAATGTTGTCATCATGAGGCATTTTATCCATTAAAACATTGTTAAAATTTTTAGTAAACCCTCTTTAATAATGGGCAAATAATTTACTAGTAAACAGTCTTAAATTGGCAAATAATATCGAGACTTATTTTTGAGGGTTTATTATTTTTCCAAATTCTTATTAATTTTTATTAATAAGCTTGTTAAGATATATCTATGCTTAGATAGGTGGCTTTAACCGATCGATTTGATTGAAACTTCTGCCTTTGATTGAAGAGTTAGTGGGTGAGTTTTCCTTCAATGGGGATGGCAAGACAAAGGGGATGGCTTTGCTTTCATTCTATTTGTTATTTCTTTCTTATAGTGGCATAGCATGTCCCAATAGGATATGGGCTCATGCTGTTTAGTTCATTGCAAGGGAGTTTTCAAGTCCAAAATGGAAACTCCTAGAGAAAGGTGGGCACCATTTTAGAACATAAGTCGGTTTTAAACTATGTTAATGAAGGAATGAACCCTACCACCCTCCAAGCATCAATAATTTATCACCTATTGAATTTTCCTTCAATGGGGATGGAAAGACAAAGGGGATGGTTTTGCTTTCATTCTATTTGTTATTTCTTTGTTATAGTGGCATAGCGGGTCCCAATAGGATACAGGCTCATGCTCTTTTATTTCATTGGAAGTGAGTTTTCAAGTCCAAAATGGCAACTCCTAGAGAGAGGTGGGTACCATTTTAGAAGAAGTCGGTTTTAAACTATGTTAATGAAGGAATTAACCCTACCACCCTCCAAGCATCAATAATTTATCAGCTATTGAATTTACCAAGCATCAACAAGTTATGAGCTATGAAATTTACCAAACATCACCTATGGAATTTCAGACACGCTTTCTTCTTGGTTATTGGCCTCAGAAGTTAATAATCTATTTTTAAGGTCATCGCCAAAGCAGACACCAAATTGGTGTATGAGACCCCCTTGTCTGTGGGACAAGGACCCCCCTCTGCGCAGCGATTTAACTACTAAAGTCTACATAGGTGTACATACACTACCCCCTATGGATTTGAACCTATGAATTCCTAAGAGGAAACACTTGCTCTTAACCATTAGGCCCACTCATGATGTATAATAATATTGTAATGTCCCCGAAAAACGTGAAAGGGTGTGTGCAAGAAGTTGAGGGACCTTTTAGATGCAATCCTAGTTTTCAAAAACAAGATCACGTTACCAAAAAATACATCAAGGTTCTGCTACATAGCCCTTGGTATGGTTCAATCCGAGCCTGACATGTCATGGGACATGTAGGATAGGAAGACATATCGCGTACGCGTTATATAACTACAAAACGCGCTCGCGATATGTAGTTATAAAACGCGTATGCGATTTGCAAATCAAAAAAAAAAATTAAATACACAGGCCCGAAACCCGTGGCCCATTTTAACAATCAAGAACGCGAATTCGAAGGGCAATTGGAGCGTTTTGGAGCGAGTTAACTGCTTGGGATTGTTGCAGGAGCTGATTTAGGTTGAGGGGAGGAGATTTCACTCGTGAATTGTCATCCAACAAGGTAATTCAATCACCCAAAGCATTCTTTTTTTTGTCAAATTTTAACCTATAATTGTGTTTTTTAATAGAATAATCAATCCAGCAACTCCCAAGCTAATGTTTGATGGATTCAAACTAAAATAGGCTATAAGAATCAAAAACATCATGTCTAATAGATATTCAATGTTTCAAAAGGCTAGAAATATATAAAACAAACACAAGTATAATCCCAACTTGCATAGAATTTGATGGACAATGCAAAGTTTGAATTGGGATACTAGTGAGAGTGCCCACCTGTAACATGCATAGTCAAACCTTCAAATGCAATGATTGTGCTGGAATTAACACAAATTGCAATAAAATTTAGCAATTATTTTCATAGCTAGGTGAATGCCAACATTTTAAGATACATAATGAATGAGAGATCCAAATGTAACAACCAATATAATAATCAAAATGGAAGAATTTTAAATAGCAAAATAGCACTCCTAAATTCAAAGAAGTTTCAACCCAAGTGTGCATGGAAAAGTCACCAATGAGGGTGAAGAAGTGCCTTAAATTCTAGAAAGAAGTTGAACGAAACTCATTATTTAATTGTTAAATGTTTAATTTTAAGTTTTAAATGTATGTAAGTGAATGCCATTAAATTGCTTGTAACTTGAGTTTTCCTTAATTTACATTTTCAATTTTGAAGAGATGTCATTATATACCATGTATATGTTCTAATTATTTTCTTATTGATTTTTTTATTGCAGTTGCGGCTATGGACACCAATGCTGAAATATTGATTGAGCTTGCCCAGTTGAGAGGTCTTAGTACTACTTTTAGTGGTGGTGATAGGATTTGACGTTCACTTGCATCCACTTTGGATGCAATTGTTGAGACCATTACATTGTCAAACAACATACTATATGATATTACTTCATATAGAGAAAGAAAAAGACGTGCGTACGCTGATGGGCTTAGCTACAGTGCAATAAAAAAGTTGAAAATCACCAAAGAGCATATATTTTCATTGTTTAGGGACCCTCGCACGGGGGAAATCCCAAATGCAAATAGGCCACATATCTCTATCGAGTGGTGCACATATCAACCATTTGTTGATAACTGGATGGACAGATGGTATATGGTTTTTGATATGCCACCACACAAGAACAGGGAAATCCCCTCGTACTTCCTTCGGAAGATGTATGCAGAGTTCGTGTTGGGTAAACACGTAAAGTATTTTGATATATTGGCGTTTCAGGGGATCGATGGGGGGATGCCCCAAAACCGACCCAATGCCAAGCTTCAAGACGTTGATCGCCCTATCCCTACACCTCGCAGGAAGTTGCCTGGGCCAGATGTCCCACCTGTACATCATGTTATTCCACAGACACGTGATGCGTTTTTGAGTTTGGCACGGGCCGTTGTTCACCATAGCACTATGGTTCAACATATGGGTGAGGAAGGGACATCTATCCCTGGTGTGGTACATACACCAGGTCGTCATGGTGGGGGACCATCTTCTAGTGCAGTACCCCCATCTACTGCAGGACCATCTACTAGTGCAGCACCATCAGCACATTCCCAGCGTACTTTTGAGCCTCACGAGTGCACATCGTGTGGTCGTCCATGCTATGGTCTTTCGTCAGATGTTGTCTTCAATGGGTTTTTGAGTGATGTATGTATATGGTTAATTGTAATAAATTCTTCATTTATTTTCCTCTTTGTACACATATGTATAGTTTGAACTAATCTATTAATTTTGTGAACTTGCAATTGATGCTTTATGCCGGCAGCGACGCCCCAGAGTATCACGTTCCACACTCTACATAGGGGCATGACATTCCATCCACTGATCCCTTGGTTGATGGAGAGATTCCCATAGCACCCATTGCCGTATCTCACACCGAGATAAACATTTTAAAATTTTAGTTTTTTGAATACTTGTTAAATTGTTAATTTCCACATACTGTACATGTTAGTTTACTAATGTTATCTACAGTCTAATATTTACAATTATTAAACTTGCAGATGTCGGATCCTTCACGGGGAAAGCAGTGATGGAGGTAGGATCCATGGTCGTATCAACCGAGGAAATATCTGGGCAGATGCCAGATCCTACACGAGGGAAATTAGTGATGGAGGTAAACATTTAAAACATTTAAAAAATGTCATTTTTTAAATACATGTATGTTCGTTGAATCATGCATGTCTAGCTACATGAACTCTTGTTGACTATAGGCACCAACCGAAACACCTAGACCATTTCCTAGAGTTGTATCTCCTCATAGGCCATATGTGAACAAGGGTCAAGTGTATATGAGACGGCCTAATCCTAGAAAGAGTGAAGTTGTCCATGACCATGGAGATACTGATACCATGGTAATTTGTATATCATTCGATGATATTTCTTGGTTAACTTGAAATCCAGTGCATAAAATATTTTGTTAATGTTTGATTTGCATGTTTACAGCATCAGGAGCCAGAGTTTACTATTGAAAACCTTGCAGGGATGGTTGATGCAGTAGTCAGTGCTACATCTACAATGGCAACAAGTCACACAGAGGTACAACTATTTGAACATGATATAGACATAGTGTGTTATTATTGTCTATTGTTTATTCATGCACATTTCTAACTATTTGAAGAATTGGTGATTGTAGCCACCACCACCACCACCAGGTTCTGCCCCCTCTGGTTCGACCATGGATGCGACCATCCTTCATGTTTAACCAACAGCTCCATATTCTACACAAGAAACACAACCCCCCTTTGTCACAGTCTCTCACTGAGGTGAGATGCCCATTAATGAACAATTGTTTCATGCAATGTCCATTAACATTTTCATAATTTTTGAGTTAATTTAGATATGGTATTTTATTGAGCTAATGTATTAGTACATAGTTAATTGAATTTAACAATTGATAGTTAATTTGCAGGATCCAGAGATGCACACTAGTCCTATAGTTGTGCCTACATGATCACCCTCAAGAAAGAACAAGAGGAGGCTTGAGTTTTTATGTGTCTTATGAGATATGTACATATCGATACATGTGAACATGTGGCTTGGACAGTTTTGGATACATGTACTTTTGGAGACATGTACATTGACATTTCACTTACATGTACATGTGGCTTGGATAGTTTTGGATACATGTACTTTTGGAGACATGTACATTGACATTTCACTTACATGTACATGTGGCTTGGATAGTCTTGGATAGTTGTGGAGAGACATGTACTTCTAGTTACTTTTGGATATATGTGTACTTTTCGATACTTTTGGATATATATGTACTTTTGGAGACATGTACACAATTGACATTTCAGTTATAAAAGAATGATGCATTTCACTTTGAATTTGTTCTTTGGTTTCCACATGTTCTTGTGTCAATCTATTGTATTGATTTGTGAGGATTATCTATTACTTATGAATGCACTATGTCTAAAGAAAAAACTATTATATTTAAAGGTTTCAATGATCTCAATACATGCACACTAGATTCAAAGTTCTTGCTCATGTAATTTAATAAATATAAGAGCAATACAATGTATTTCAAGGTTTCAATGAACTCACTACTTGCACACCAATTGGATATATCTAATTAAAAATTGTGAGT
>LPNX010541874.1:138597-177230 GCA_001517045.1 Pseudotsuga menziesii | reverse complement strand
CAATGTAATATTGCAAGACTTTATCAAACCCTATTTTCCATCTCTGCGGCGTTAGTCATTACAGGCTTGGCAAGGAAAGTGGGATTTTCGTCTCCCGCCATAATGACCAACACTTTTGCCTCTATATCTTGGTCTCGACTATTGCTCTCTTCAATTTGAGCAGATGGTTTCCTGACAGAACAAGCCAGAATGAACAAGGCAAGTACAATCAAACCTAGCATGGCAGACACTCCAGCGATCAGATATGGAACCGGCGACTGCTTCTCTTGATGTGTGACATTACGGCCATTACCGGCTATCGAAAAATATTCTATCATCATTCCAGTGCTTAAAATATTGCAGAAAATGAATTGTCTAAATTAATGAAAAGTAAGCCAATACACTATACTACAGGAGCGGATTATTAATTATGTTGGAAGTTATTGGCGTGTATGAAGTTATATGCCATTCCAATAAAATACTGAAGGAAAAATGGATTACATGAATTATAAGCCTTTCTTTTTACAGGTTTCTGAACAATCTCTTTGCGCAACTGTTGTGAGAGGGGACCATGGAGGCAATTTCCTTTCATCGCTCTCGGTGGTAAAAGTTAAGAGATATCAAATCTCTACCTTATTACACCTACCAACCAAACGTAATATAATATAGTTACCATAATTGCCTTAGCTGCGCATAAAGATTTCTCATAGACAAATCAAGGGTGAAGACGAATGTTCCACGGAAGTGAAAAAAATTTCTCACGCAATTGATTCTTTAGAATAGTTGTTTTGCTGTTATTTTTTTTATTCATTAAGATCAAAATAGCATTTCATAACGAGGATATATATATATATATATATAAATAAAAAGTTAATTTAATAAATAATCAAAATTCAATTTCTGATCGATAGAACTTGTAACTTGTTTATATATTAAAATATGTAATATAAATAAGAAAAAAATAAAAAATAAATTAATGAATTAATGAATAAACTATATATAATCACAATTCAACTTCTCATTCATTGACGTAGAAAAGTCAAGTTTTTCATAGATACCAATTACATCACCATCTTTAAAGTAAAATATCATTCTTTTTAATTGGATTTAAACCAGGGTAGATCCAAATCCTAGGCTCTATCAAGCGCCGAGAGGGATCAAATCTCCCGAGGTGCAAACCTCTTCTGAGGTATTGCACTCAAGGAGGTTTGCACCACGGGAAATTTGATCCCTCTCGGCGCTTGATAGAGCCTAGGATTTGGATCTACGCTGGTTTGTAAAACATGATCTCATTTTAAAAAACGAACAAGTTTTTTTTGTCTTTATAATGCATATAATTTTAATAACTATAATCATCTACTATAGCAAGTCACCAAATAACCAAGGTGAACACGAAATACATGTTGTGAACAAATAACAAGTATATCTCAATGCTCCTTTAATTGGAACAATGAATTTTCTAATTTTGTAAATACTAATTTTATTTATTAGGGATTATTGAAGAAGTTGTTAATAGAATGATTATTGAAGAAGTCCTTAAAAAAATTGTGTAAATCCAAAAATTTTAAAAATGAACAAAGTTTCTCTCTCTTTACAATGTATATAATATTAATAAGTATAACCATCTAATTTAGCAAGTCACGAGATAACCATGGGGAACATGTTGTTAACAAATTACAAATATGTTTCAATGCTCTAATTGGAAGGATGATTTTTCTACTTTGAAAAATGCTAATTTTCTCTATTAAGGATTATTGAAGAAGTTGTTAATAAAAATTGTGCAAATCCAAAAAACAATGAGAGCCAAAATCACCGAAAGAAATAGAAGAGTTTGAATACAAATTGAAAAGATCAAAAGCAATGAGAACACAAACCTCTTGACTAAGTGATCTTAAAAAGCCATTGGTATGCATCCCTATGTTCCCATAATTTTGGGAGAGGATGACTTTTCCTTAAAACCCAAGAAGGTCACCACGTATTGAGGCTAAGAACCGAGAGGAGATCAAAAATTTCAAGATCACCTAACCTATAGAAAATATAGATTCATGTATGATAAAGCTACGTAGAAGTTAAGTCCATTCCTATGTTGGCAAGGAAAGAAATAAAGAAATCAACACCTCTACTAAAATTTGTGTACACAATGAAAATAAGTCTACAATGTCAAGTAGGGACTTGTCTTATTAATTAGTTTGGAATCTAGATTATGTTCCTGGAGTATGTCATAGGCTTGAGCATGAATATTGTTCTTGAATGCTCCATATTAAGTCAAAACCATAAAAGAGGTTGTGGAAGTAGAATCTGTGGTTATGGTCTGCCTATTATTCAAACATTTGTGATTATTTTTAGCAATAAATGATTAATAATCCTTGATAGAATTTCAAAATGAATAAATGCAACTGTGTGTTTTTTGAGTTATTGCATATTGATCATTGAGACAATTTGAATGCCACAATTATTTGAAACAATACCTTCAACTAATAATATCTTAGATTTTCCTAAAGCTTACCCATCTTATTAGCCCCTATAACAATTTGTATAAGAGAATTGTGAAAAAAGCCAATGCATACGGAATTCTAAAGATTCAACTTAACACAGCATTTCAAAGCCATGATGTATACCATACATTTGTGATAAATTTTATTGTTATGGTCAATCCACGTTGTCTCTGATTTAATGAATTATGTGGCATGTTACTAAACGAGGAGAGACCTAGGAATTACTGGTTACATAAATAGGTGTCATTATCTCCACTTTTCTCCTAATGGAAGTCTATCTACAAAAATTCAAGATTTAGGGAAAATTTGACACTTGTACGCATGATATTATGGTATTTTTCGTAGTTGTCTAACTATGCTCAAAGGTTTTAAAAGAATTCATAGCACGTTATCTGTTTGAAAGAGCCCAAGGTATTTCCCTTAGACCTGTGTTTAATCAGATTAATGCAACATCCAATTTTAGAAGATCTCTCGGTTAAAATTAACATATGAACTGTATAAAGTTTAACCACCGACGAAATAACCTTTGGTTGAATTAGAGAGCATACAACTATAATTTGGTCCAATGGCATGATGAGGACGCACTAACAATCCTGTGCTAGCATAGGTAATTGATTGTAATGAGTCATCCACATTGTTAAGATTCCATATGCTTAGCTAGATATCATTAGTGTTTAATCCAATTTCACATAAACATCATATGCAAAATCACTGAAAGAAACACAATCACAAGATAGACACAGATTTATCTTGGGAAACCCTCAAGGAGAAGAAAACCTAGCAAAAATTCCTCTATATAGATGTATAAGATAAAACCCCAAAACAGGTACTCCTCCTCCTTGTTGATCACTCACTCTCTCTCTCTCCTATGCGCTATACACAAGTGAGAGTCTCTCTCTCTCTCTCTCTCTCTCTCTCTCTCTCTCCTATTCGCTATACACAAGTGAGTGTGTGTGTTCTAATGAGGAACACAACTCCTCTATTTATCTCTCTCTCCCTCCCTCCCTCCCTCTCTCTCTCTCTCCCTCCCTCTCCCTCCCCCTCCCTCTCTCCCTCCCTCCCTCTCTCCCTCCCTCCCCCTCCCTCTCTCCCTCTCCCTCTCTCCCTCTCTTTCTCTCCCTCTCTCTCTCTCTCTCTCTCTCCTATGCGCTATACACAAGTCTCTCTCCTATGCACTATACACAAGTGAGAGTGTGTGTTCTAATGAGGAACACAACTCCTCTATTTATACTCTTTATGTCACTTGACTTTTACCCTAACAAGTCGGCCCCAACAAACTTACTGGGCTGGCTTCACCTAGGAAGACACAAAACAGTATTATATTATATTCAAGAGGGTACTATTGACCCGACTTACAATGGAGTTGTACCTCATGACTCTTTGATGACCAAATACAGTAGTAACATCTCGACGGAGGAATAAGACATCTCCCTTGGGTTACGTTAGTAAAATACATTTAAAATATTCTTTGAAGTGACAATATTTCAACACTCCCCCTTAACGAGAAGGGTATTCTACTGACAACAACATCATCAACTATCGGAGCAAGGAGAGAGAGCATCTTCGGCAGTATCAAGGTAATACATCTATACGTCATAAGACGTTTTCAACAATCATCAACAACTGTAACTGTTGCTAAAACATCTTCAGTACTGGAACATCATATTCTACAGCATTTGGTCTTCATCTTTTGCAGTATTCGATCACTTGATCCTTTGCCGCAACACTTTGATCTTCATCTTCTTGCAACACTTGATCCTTTGCAGCAACACTTTGATCTTCATCTTCTTACAGCACTCAATCACTCGATTCTTTACAACAACACTTTGATATTCATCTTCTTGTTGTACCTGATCAATTGATCCACTGCAGTACTCGGTCACTTGATCCTTTGTAGCACTTGATCACTGGTCCTTTGCAGCATCCACTCACTCGATCCTTTGCAGCACTCGATCATTGGATCCTTTATAAAATTTGGTCACTCGATCCTTTCAAGCACTCGATCATTGGATCCTTTGCAACATTCGATCACTTGATCCTTTGCTCAATACTTTCATCGTATGTATCTATGCTTGATTTGTCGATCAATATTATTGTCAGAAGCATCATAACCTGCAACACACATGATCTCTTTGTGGGATGATAAATCCCTATCACTTTAGGACACAAGTCCAAGGATGATGCAATCCTCATCAACATTCTCCCCCTTAACGAGGAGGGTCCATATCATCGACCTATTGGAATGTCTGCAAATGAATGCTGGACCACATTGTCTACAAATTAATGTAGATCTCGTCCACAAATGAATGTAGGACCACATCATCTGCAACTGAATGCAAATATCGTCTGCAAATGAATGCAGGGCCACATCGTCTGCAAATGAATGCAAGCCTCATCATAGGCCATCCTTAGCTTGTTAGCGCTAGGACCACTCTCTAGAGCAAAGTGTTCTTGTCTTCGACACCATGCTACAAGTGAATGTAGGATCACTCTCCAGAAGAGAGTACCATCTATAAATGAATGCATATCTCATCTGCAAATGAATGCCGGACCACATCATCCACAAATGAATGCAGGACTCATCGTAGACCATCCTTAGCCTATTAGCGCTAGGACGACTCTCTAGAGCAAAGAGTTCTTGTGTACGGAAACATCCTACAAGTGAATGTAGGATCACTCTCTAGAAGAGAGTATCGTCTGCAGGACCATCCTCAGCCGGTAAGGGTTGGGACCACTCTCAAGAGCAGAGTGTTATTGTCTGCAAGACCATCCTCAAGAGAGGATACTTTCGTCTACAAGTAAATTTCGGACCTCATCAACATCTAGGTGTGGACTTGGCCTTTTCTGTACTGCCGCATCACTGCCATCTCGTTCGCAGTGATAGTCTCGTCATCACTCCTCCTTTTCAGGGAGGATCCATATCATCAACTTTCTCCCCCTTTCCCAGGAGGGTTCATATCATAATCGTTCCTCCTTGCGAGGGGAATCTGTAACCTCATCATCATTGTTCCTCCCTACGAGGAAATATCTACATCATCATCATTGTTCCTCCTTGTGAGGAAAGTCTTTTTCGAACTACACAAATCTTGTCACATAAGTATTCAAACTTTACTCGAGACAGAGGTTTGGTTAATACATTAGCAACTTGCTCATCGGGACTTACATACTAGATTTTTATAGCTCCCTTCTATACCATATCCCTTATGTAAAAATATCGGATTTCTATGTGCTTTAATTTATCATGGAACACATGATTCCCTATCATCTTTATATAACTCTAGTAGTCACATAGAATCACTGTGGTGTCCAAATTCAAGTCAAATAGACCTGACATCAATTTCTGAAGCCATATCGCTTCACAACTAGCAGAACAGGCTGCTATGTACTTTGCTTCAGTCATGCTGAGAGAAACACTTGACTGTTTCTTACTAAACCATGAGATCATGGCAAATCCTAGACAATAACATCCACATGAGGTGCTCTTCCTGTCTACGGCACTTCCTGCCTAATCTGAATCTGTATATCCATACAATCTGTAGTCATGATCTCTATCATAGTATAGTCCATAGTCTATCGTACCCTTTAGGTAACTCATCACATGCTTTGCAGCAATCAGGTGAACCCATTTAGGTTTAACTACATACTGACTCGGGGTGTTCAGAACAAAGCATATATCTGGCCTGGTATTCGTCAGATACATCGACGACCCAATAATCTATCTGTACTGAGTCACATCTACTAACTCTGATGATTCATCGAATAGTAGCTTTAGGTTGGTATCCATGGGTGTCTCCATGGATTTACAATTCAACATATCAAATATTTTTAAGATTTCCACTGCATACTTTCCCTGGTTCAGAAAGATTCCTTCTAGCATCTGCCACACTTCTAGGCCGAGAAAATAGTTCATCGATCCAAGATCTTTCATCTTGAATCCTTCAGCAAGCTTCTTCTTGCAATCTAAAATTTGTTTCTCATTTCATGTCAAGAATAAGTCATCCATATATAGTAATAGTATAACGGGTTCATCATCTATAACCTTCAGGTAAAGGTAATTAGGATCGACTTTACTCTTGGTAAAGCCCAAGCTTGTCAAGAAGCTATCTATTCTTCCATAACAAGCTCTAGGAGCTTGCTTCAGTCCATACAGATCCTTCTTCAACTTACATACGTAAGTCCCTCTGTCTTTGACTTCAAATCCTTGTGGTTGTTCGATGTATACTTCTTCCTCGATCACACCATTTAGGAAGGATGTCTTTACATCCATCTAGTGTAGGTTCCACTTCATCATGGATGCAAGTGAAATGATGGTTCTAATGGAAGTGTACCTTGCTACTGGAGAAAATGTCTCTTCATAATAAATCCCCTCTTTTCTGAGAGAACCCTCTGACGACAAATATTTCCTTGTATTTTTCAATACGTCCATAAGCGGCATGTTTTATCTTGTAGATCCACTTGGAAGATACCACACTCTTGTTTTCTGGTTTGGGTACTATATCCCAAACATCATTCTTCATTATTGACTAGTATTCTTTCGTCATTGCTTCTACCCATTCTTTCTTTTGTACGGCTTTCTCGTAGCTGGAAGGTTATTGATCTACAATATCACGCATCAAGGCCACATAGTTGGAGAATGGCTTTGATATCTTGCTTGTTCTTGTGGAGCCTTATGGAGCTCCATACTTTTATGCTTCCTGTATGATTTCTCTTACCCAGCCAGGTTTTCTCTTTTGATATATGTCCATAGTAGGGGTTCCTGAGGTTCCAGCATATCACGATCTTCTGATGCTTCTATCTCAGGAGAGGGTTCAACTTGTACTTTTCTAGGAGGTACATCCTCTTCATGTACTTCTTCAAGCTGACAATTTCTAGATTTCTTGATAGTTGTTTCTTCATCAAATGTTACATCCCTACTAATCTCTATGTGATGGAATCTTGAAATGTATATCTTGAAGGCTTTGGAGTCTTCACAGTATCCAACAAATATTCCCTTCTTTCCAAAAGGGTCCAACTTGGTTCTCTTTTCTTTTGGAATGTGAACATATACTGGACAACTAAATACCTTGAGATGGCTCACTTTAGGCTTCTTTCCTGTGTACATTTCTTCTGGAGTCTTGAAATCAAGGGCAATATGGGATAATTGATTATGCACATAGATCGTTATTCTTGTTGCTTAATCCCATAAATGCATAGGAAGGTCTTGATCACATATCATTATCTTCATTACTTCCATAATGGTTCTATAATTTCTTTCCGCAACAACATTCTATTGGGGATTGTAGGGAGTGGTTAATTCCCTCTTGATTCCAGCCTCTTTACAAAAGGCTTCAAACTCTTTTGAAGTATATTCTTTGCCATCATCTATTCTAAGTATCTTGATTCTTCTTTTTGCATGGTTCTCTTTCAAGGCTTTGAATTCCTTGAATTTTCCGAATACTTCATTCTTTGTCTTCAAGAAGTATATCCATGTATTTCTCGAATAGTCATCAATAAATGTAACATAATATTCATATCCACTTGAATATTTGGAGGGCATTGGACCACATACATTAGAATGAATTAATTCCAATGTAACTTTAGTCTTTGTCCCACTCTTCAGAAATGGATTCTTGATATTCTTTCCTCTTGCACATCCCTTGCAAGTTCCTTCACGATCCATCTTCAAATCTAGTAAACCAGTCACTACTTTGCTCACATAGGGTAATGCTTTGTAGTTAATGTGAGCAAGCCTTCTATGCCATAGTTCACTTGAGTTAGTGATCTCATGGACAAAGGTTTTTTTCGAATGTCCTTTGATCTTAGATAATGCTCCTTATTCTTCACCAATGACAACTACATCTTCAATTGATTTACCTTTGGTCCACATGAGTACTTTTCCATCTATAAAAGCAACTCTATATCCTTTGTTATCTAATGCTGAGATGGAAAGTAAGTTCTTCTTCAAACCTAGTACATATAGTACTTCCTTCATCTTCATGGGAGTTCCATATTCAAGCTTGTAGCTTGCTTCACCAATACCTTTGATAGGATATTAATAGTCATCTCCTAATGATACTTTCTGAGGAGAGTTCTTCTCTTCAAGTCTTGATAGAGTTTTCTTTTGTCTTGTCATGTGCTTTGAAGCACCACTATAAATAACCCACATATCTTCTCCAAGTATTACATACCCAGAGAGTGCATAGAATAGTAGATATTCTTCTACATCTTCTTCTTTTGCTTGTTTCTTTAGAGGTATTTCTTCTTCTTCTTCACCATCCTCATCTTCAACTAGATGTGCTCTTCTTATTCAATGGACACTCTTTGGAAAGGTGTCCTATTTTATGATAGTTATAGCACTGATATTGGGAGTAGTATTTTTGCTGACTGTTTTCTCTTTTCTTTTGAAACCTCTTGGGAGGTTGATACTCCTTATGCCTATCCTTCTTGAAGCTTGATTTTCTTCTTCCTCTTCAGGTATGGGTAGCTAGGACTTGATCATCTTCTTTGAGTAGAGATTCTCTATTAGCTACTCTAGCTTCCTCTTGGATGTAATCTTCCCATACAATGTCAAACTTCATACTTTCTTTTTTGGCACACATAGTATGTATGAATCCCAAGGACTAGTGAGGCCATTGAGAGTAGTCATGACTAGTACATCTTCATCAAGGGAGTCTCCAATGGCTTCTATTTTCTCCTTGGACTGGGAGAACCCTGTGAAGTAGTCTTGAATGGATTCTCCTTTACTCATCTTGGTACTCTTCAGTTGAGATCTCAAATTCATCCTCATGTTGATGTTTTTTCCTTCATACATTCTGGAAAGGGCATCATACATTTGCTTTAGTGTCTCTTTGGATGACAATTGAGGGATCAAGTGAACCTTGATAGAATCAACAATGATCCTCATTGCCTTGATTAGGTCCTTTTGGTGCTTTTCCTTAGCTTCATCTTCTTCTGGTTCTGCAACTTCTTCTTTGATATATTTTTCAAGATCATTCTCTCTCGGAATGAGACCAATCCTATACTTCGATGCTCATAATTTTTCTATGCCTTCTAGCTTGTCCTCAAGCTTAGTGATTGGGGCCATCTTATCCAGGAGGTCACTAAAAACAGAAGTTTCTCAAAATGTAATACTAACCTTACCAAGAGATGTGCTTGATTGAGCCGAGTTGGTTGGTCCACTTGGTTTCTGGAGATTCCAAATCTTCACCCTTCAAAACTTGCTTGCGAGATTTCAGTTTCTACAGATTTCTGGTTCTGGTTTTCTGTAGTTTTATGGTTCAAGTCCAAACTAGGGTTTGGATTTCCCGAAGATCCACCCACTTAAAAACTTTGATCTAGGGCTCAATAGATGCACTCTAGGGAGGTGCAACTTTCTATGTAATCATATTTCCAAAATTCCAATTTTGACAGAAACCCTAGTTTCTTGCCGGAGGGAGAGGAGAGAGAGTTTCACCTTGTGAAAGTTGTTCTATTCAAACTAGCTTTGATACCATGTTAAGATTTCATATGCTTAGCTAGATATCATTAGTGTTTAATCCAATTTCACATCAACAACATATGCAAAATCACTCAAAGAACACAAGATAGACACAAATTTATCCTACAAAACCCAGCAAAAATTCTATATAGATGTATAAGATAAAACCCCAAAACAGGTACTCCTGCTTCTTGCTGATCAATCTCTCTCTCTCTTTCTCTCTCTCTCTCTCTCTCTCTCTCTCTCTCTCTCTCTCTCATATGCACTATACACAAGTGAGAGTGCATGTTCTAATGAGGAACACTACTCCTCTATTTATACTCTTTCTGTCACTTGACTTTTACCCTAACAAGTTGACCCCAACAAACTTACTGGGACGACTTCACCTAGGAAGACACAAAACAATATTATATTATATTCAAGAGGGTACTATTGACCCGAATTACAATGCAGGTTGTACCTCATGACTCTTTGATGACCAAATACAATGGTAACATCCCGATGGAGGAATAAGATATCTCCCTTGGGTTACATCAGTAAAATACATTTAGAATATTCTTCGAAGTTACAATATTTCAACACTCACCCTTAACGGGAAGGGTATTCTACTGACAACAACATCATCAACTATAGGAGCAAGGAGAGAGAGAATATTCAAAAGGATCAATGTAATACATCTATACGTCATAGGAAGTTTTCAACAATCATCAACAACTGTAACTGTTACTAAAACATCTTCAATACTGGAACATCATCTTCGACAACACTCATAGTTTTCATTTTCTACAGTATTCGATCACTTGATCCTTTGTCGCAACACTTTGATCTTCATCTTCTTGCAGCACTCGATCCTTTGCAGCAACACTTTGATATTCATCTTCTTGCAGCACTCAATCACCCGATCCTTTATAGAAACACTTTGATATTCATCTTATAGACATACCTGATCACTTGATCCTCTGCAGTACTCGATCACTCGATCCTTTGCAGCACTTGATCACTAGATCCTTTGTAGCATTCGATCACTCGATCCTTTGCAGCACTCGATCATTTGCAACATTCGATCACTCGGTCCTTTGCAACACTCGATCACTAGATCCTTTGCAGCATTTGATCACTTGATCCTTTGCTCAATGCTTTCATCGTCTGTATCTATGCTTGATTTGCCGATCAATGTTATCGACATAAGCATAAAAAATTGTAGCACACATGATCTCTTTGCGAGATGATCAATCCATATCACTTTAGGACGTAAGTCTAAGGATGATGCAATCCTCATCAACATTCTCCCACTTAACGAGGAGGGTCCATATCATCGACCAGCTGGAACGTCCGCAAATGAATGTAGATGTTGTCCGCAAATGAATGCAGGACCACATCGTCTACAAATGAATGTAGATCTCATCCAGAAATGAATGCAGGACCACATTGTCTGCAACTGAATGCATATCTCATCCGCAAATGAATGCAAGACCACATCGTCCGCAAATGAATACATGACTCATCATAGACCATCCTTAGCCTGTTAGCGCTAGGACCACTCTCCAGAGCATATTGTTCTTGTCTACAACACCATCCTACAAGCGAATGTAGGATCACTCTCCAAAAGAGAGTACCATCTGCAAATGAATGCATATCTCATCCATAAATGAATGCAGGGCCACATCATCCACAAATGAATGTAGGACTCATCATAGACCATCCGTAGCTTGTTAGTGCTAGGACTACTCTCCAGAGCAAAGTTTTCTCGTGTATGACACCATCCTACAAGTGAATGTAGGATCACTCTCCAGAAGAGAGTATTGTCTGCAGGACCATCCTCAGTCAACAAGGGCTAGGACCACTCTCAAGAGCAGAGTGTTCTTGTCCACGAGACCATCCTCAAGTGGGGATACTTTTGTCTACAAGTAAATGTCAGATCTCATCAACATCTGCAGGTGCACTTGGCCTTTTTTGTACTAGCTCATCACTGTCATCTCATTCGCAGTGATAGTCTCATCATCAATCCCCCTTTCCAAGGAGGATCCATATCATCAACCTGCTCCCCCTTTTCGAGGAGGGTTCATATCATCATCGTTTTGACTAGGAGTATACCTTTTTTTAATATAATATTTATGACTAGGAGTTGCGAGTATCTAGTTATGTAGAATGGAAACTAGAAATAAAATAACTACATAAATAGAATCATAAAAAAGTTGAAAAGTTTGATTCTTTATATTGTTCAAAAAAGTTGAAAAGTTTGATTGTTTACATTGTTCACTAATTTATATTTATATATATTGAGATGAATATACAACTATGTTGTTTATATAATATAATGTACAATACAAATTTACAAACTAGATGAGCCTATGAAAATTATACAAGTTAATCATATATAAAAAGAAATTTATGGCATTGCCAATTCCATTTAAGATCTAATCCTAGAGCAGCTTATTTGTATTGCATTTATTAGTATTCTTGTATCCATCTCAACAAAACTCTTTCATAGTATAGCAAGATAAAATAAACCATATTCATATCTATTATTTGCTATGGTTAAAATAGGTTAATATTAACATTAAATGATTAATTTTGTAAAATTAACTTAAAATAACAAGAGCTATGAAATGGCAATGTCTTTACACCGATAATTTAAAATGTTGAAATGGCAATGTCTTTTCACGAATAATTTAAAATGTTGAAATAATGCTAATTGATAAATCTAAAATTTAAGTTGATGTTCATGCTTCTTAACCTAAACATTTTAAAACTATTAAAATGTACATTTGTTAAATTTTATTTTTCAAATTAAATTTATTACTTGCAAAAAGTTTGACATCAAGGCAAAAGGCCATGGGATTCTAAACATAAGAAATGAACCATCAACAACATTTTTCTACAAACAATAAACTTCAAAATAACAAGATATTTACATGATGCTGGTTAATAAGGCTCAACTTTTATGATTTCCATAAATTAAATTGAATTTTAGTCATTGAAACTTAGATAACCATATAAAATACAATGAAGTACTCAAAAAGCATAAGCCCATAGAAAAAACAAAAACTAGTTGCAAGTGCCTATCTAGCCCATGGCTTATAAAAATAACTAGAATAAAAATCTAACAGGTATTTGAATTGGCAATATTTTTAAAAATAACTATACAATAATGCTACTCATACATCGAGTTGTATCATTTGCAATAAATGATGTGTAATGACACCCTTTCTCGAGTTCCTTGCATTCACAGATGGAAGGATGACAGTACGTAAACTACAAAACAATCATCTAACACTGGGATTGAAGCTCAAATGGCCTCAAAATGTGATTCGAGACATGAAATAAAATGGAAACTACAATAACAGTCAAATAAGAAATTCATAATTTTACTCTGCAGTATTAGGGACCATACCTAAAATGCGAGTCCATCCATTTTCTGCTTTGAAATGACAGTGCTTTCCTCTGAAGAGCTTAAAGTGGTCTAGCTTCCTCAGAAACATGTAACATGTAATTGAATGTTCATTACGGAACTCTATGATCTAGATATGTATGCAAGTGTTTCAGATAAGTAAACTGGTGATAAGAGGTTTAGTTATAAAGTGGAAAGCAAGTGCCAAATACTACATAGGAACACGTTATAACACAATAAAATTTATCCTCGTACCAAAAGTGTTTTAAGTACTTTAGTTCATGTAACATGCAGGCTTTCCTATCATAAGAAACTTTTGTCCACCCAACTGCAATTAAGCAACAAACTATCAAATACCCTAACATTGACTTTTTCTATAAAAAAAATCATAAGAAAACCCAATATATTATGTGCAACTCTAACAATGCAAGGATTGATTATCTATGTTCTTTCCAAAAAAACGAAAATGTTAAGGAATTGACACTTACGGTTCTAACAGAAATATGAATTTAAACAACACTGCAGGAATAGCACCTTTCAGATGCAGATCACGCAAGTCAGTTATATGTGGAACCTCAACATTTAGTCCAAAAAAGAAATTGTCTAAACCCACAACACTTTGCATCTCTTCCTGTGTTTTTTTAAGCCTAGTTTCTCTATGATTCCTGTGAAAATTTTAGGGGGCATAGTTACAAGATATGGTGGCAGAGTTCCACTATGGCACTATGTCCCTACATGTTTTGGCATATTTTAAACTAACCTAGATGCTCGAATAACCGAACAGTAGAACTCTACCTTCATCGAGTTTCCAGATTCAAGTCGGGAAAGTGCAAAGTGTCGCGTTTTTAGAAAATTTGACGCTCATGATTGGGTCGAAATAGATAGTTTTTTCAGGCACGATTTTCAAATATCAGGTCCGAAATGTTCAAAATCTAGGTTACAGCTGTCAAGTTCTAGAATTTTGGGTGCCCTAGGGGTTTTTGAGAGTGCTAAATCCATTTCTACCATCAAAATGACAATTAAAACATAGTTAAATTCTGATTTTTCAAAATAAAAAACATCTGATTCCCACAACAACAACAAAACGACCATCAGGTCCATATCAAATTTTTAGACGACCCCGAAGCTCAATATCTCCAACTTTATAAGGAATTGTACCCTCTATACTATTTCACATAGTCTAAAAATTTGATGATTTGGGTAGGAATAAAGGATTTTTCTTGCACAATTTTAAAAAAAAAAACAGGTCGTAATTTTTCAAAATTCAGGTTACAGTTGTTAAATTCTGGAATTTTGGGTGTCCTAGAAGTTTTTGAGGGTGTTGAATACATTTTTACCATCAAAATCCCGATTAAAACAAAGTTAAATTATAATTTTGTAAAATAAAAAGCAACGAATTTAGGCAAAAAAAACATCCATCAGATGCAAATAGTTAAATTTTTATACAACTCCATACTAATTTCATCGAATTTGAGTATAGATATTTTGGATAAGCTCCCTCATCTCCCGAGAAATGTTGTCACTTTCCTATTGCTTCTCAAATCAAGAACCTCAAATTCTGCTCAAATCAAGAACCTCAAGATTCCTTATTGTTGCTCAAATCAAGAACCTCAAGATTCTTACATGTATTAATGTTAGCAGGAATATTTCCTGTGTTAAATTATTTGCAGACATAGATTTCCTGAACCCATCATGCACAACTTGTAATCACAAGGATTTCACCAGAAAGCTTGTGAGAAATATCAAAGTATTTCAAGCTAGACAAAGCTCAAATATCAATAAGAAAGGGACCAGTAAAATAATTCTAATATACAACCAAGTAGTCGAGATTTCTCAAACTGAGAAGACGTCTAGGAAGAGACCCAGATAATGAATTACTGCTTAGGTCTAGGAAGTCAACTGGGAATAGACCCAGATAATGTATTACTACCCAGATTTAGGAATTGCAAGTTTTCACAGTCTCCCAGTTCTAAAGGTAAAAATTTCATAAGAAATTTTTTTTTGAACGTGTTATTGGTTGAAATGGCAAGCCTAGCCACCAGCAAGAATATGAGGGAAAATTGACCCCTGTCACCTTAGTCACTAATCCCCAACTTCTTCCAAAGCCTAAGCCTCCAAGGGGAGAGCCCTATTTGACCCTGTAAGACACTAAGATAAAGTGTACTCTTTCGAGATTGTTAGAGATCAGAGCCTAATGGAGTTAGTTCAAAGGGTTATGTGTATGGGATTATGTATAGTAGTATGGTTATAAAATTCACATAACGATGCATTCATCCAATGATAATAAAATAGTCAATCAATTAAATCAAACGTGATTAACAAGCCTTTATGTATCACAAATCTATATTTACCACGTTCTCATTTTAAGTCTAAAATTGTGCATTTGTTAGCATCAAAATCACCGACCAAACACTTATTTAAATACAACAGTATAAGTGACACTTAACAAACATTAGAGCAACATTCTCACACAAAGTTTAATGACAATTCTAGGCAGCAGTAATTACCATTTTACCACAAGAAACAAACACCATAAGCTATATGTTGAAATCTGAGTTTTATCTGAGTATATAGTACACACAATCGTATGTTTCAATCAAGCTATTATAGCAGCATTAGTAAGTGTAATTAGTAAATGGCAATGTAATCAATCAAACCATGAATTCACACATCTCCTTGCATCTTCCTTATAGCAAATTGAACTAGCAGTTTATGTGTGCAAACAACATGTTTTCAGCTAACTATATTCAGTCACCTTCCCACAATCATACTTATAGCAACACTTGGATTATCATGATAGTATTAGCTGACATCAGTAGTGTAATTTGCATTGGTGACAAGTAGCACATGTAGTAGTGTAATCAGTCACGTAATCACAATCACATAAGGTTCCTTATTACACATAAAAATAATTTTCTAAACCAACAGTGCATTGGCCGACTTAACAACAAGAATTTCGTTTACAGCATAATAATTAGCAGTCTGTATGTATTAATAAGTGCAACAATTTCAATGATGTTTTATGCTAAGTCAAAATGCACATACAGTACCAAATACAAGTAAGGAAGTCACCATTCCTAACCTGTTACGTGTTTTTGTGTAGGTCAAAGGGAGAGGTACAGAAGCAAAGTAAGGGAGGGTTGCCACTGTAATGGCAACCCTAAAGAGGAGTGGTAAAGGGTTGCCTACAGAAATTCCTCTAAGGATGAAGAGAAGGGAAGCCAGGGTAGGAGGAGGTGCTTGCATGGGTAACGAGGGTTAGAGGGAGGTGTTTAGAGTGACCAACGAAGGTATTTTTAAGGTGAAAAAGAGTGGAGCGAGGGTTAGCATAGGACTAGAGATTTTAGGGTAGAATTATGACTGTTTTAGGGCCTTTTAGGGCAGATTTTGAGATTTTTCCATTTTTTGGATTTTTAGGGTTCCCTATAATCTCGCCTTAGGGTTTTTAGGGCTTTAGATGCCAGGGAAAATTTATAGGGAAGGTGGCCTAAATTTTAGGGAGGCCAAAAAATGTAAATTTTTATTTTTTTATTTTTAGGGTTTTCAACATAAAAATTCAGACCTAATTATAACCCTAATTTTACCATGAGAATGCAAATTTACAGATGCAAAATGCAATCTATCTAACCCTATTGACTAGGTTTTGGAAAAGAGGGAGGTTTCAGGCCTAGGGAGCAAAACCCTAGCACAATCCTACCCTAACCTAGGAAATCTAAGGAGTGAAAAAATAGCCTCTAGAGAAGATTAACCTAGGTTTACAACTAACCCCTAGAGCCCTGAATTTCTAACCTTAGAAGTACTCCTAAAAGGACGTACTTCCACAACCAAGGTGCCTAAAATTAACAAAAATCTAGCCAAGACAAAATGCAACCCTAAAGGCTGCCATTCAATCCATAAACATACATCGTCCATCAACAAGTAGCAAAGAGAGATCAAAATGCAAACCCTAGATAACTCCTTGTGCATGTGTTTAAGCAAACAAATCTAGCATCACCTTAGCAAGAGCATTGAACCAAACAAACTCCAAGCATTGATCATCAAACCCATAAAAATTCCTACCTCAAGAGGAGCGCATCACATCCAAAGAGCCTTAGAAGGGTAGAAAAGTAACATAGTGTTTTATCCCATAAGTTTTGTCTTAAAATGAAAGTGAGGAGATCTATTTATATGATCTCACACTCACTTTTTACAAAATATCCAGGCCTAAATGCCTTAAAATAAGTCAACCTGAAATTATAAAATGTCAACTTAAAATTAAAATAAAATAATAATAAAATTTAGCCTAAGGTAGTATACCTAGGGTATTTGTATCCCCAGGTGCCAAAACACGCTCAAATAAGCGAATAAATCCAAATGAAAGGCTAGAGCGAGCTGGAGGGAGGGCGCTATACCCCCTCTAACCCCTATGATGTTGTAAAATCCTTCAATGCCCTCCACAGAGCATGAGAAAGCATGGTATGGAGGATGACTTCCTTTGAGGAGATAAGGACAGGGAAAGCGGGATCCCACTGACTGAAGGGCCAATAGGGTGTCCTAAGTGGATGCGAAGGGAGACGAATGTCTTGTACATGAAGAAAAGGCCACCAAAGCACATAAATAGGATATGGATCGATGTGACCCAATGGTAAACCCTTAGAGGCCTCACACACCAACCCTGAGGTTAAAAACCCCAACAAAGGGCAGTCAGCAGTGCCATTAAGCCATAGTACCCCTAACGAGGGATCAAAGGGCCCAACCATGACCACCATTGCTTGATAACACCCCTCCTGGTCGATAAAATTGCCCCTCTCTACTTGAGGTACACCTGAAGGTGTGTTGGGTGCAAGTGCAACGTAACACTGGCTCCAACTGTGGGAGGAGTGCTCTTCCCAGGAGTGCTCAAGAACCTGTGAATCTACTGGTACTTGTAGACCTACACTCATATCAAATGTATGATAGGATTAAAAGCATCTAAGGGCAGACACTTTCGTCCTGCCTAGTTCGTAAAAATGAGGAAACAAACTAAGAACAATAAAAACTAACTAGACAATGAAAAGACATCAAATGTAATGCACAGAAATATGCCTAATGCAACTAAACCTAAACCTGGTAGTCAAAGTAGGCTAGGTGAAATCATACCACCAATGTAACCATCTGAGTAAGCAATTCATACCTGATATCTTACCTTTTTCCTTTAGTGTAACCCATGACAATGTCTCATTGATGATATGTTGAGTTTGTACCGGGATCTTAATTTGGATGAGTTCAGGAAGTTGACCCTTCTTCAGAACTTGGAATACTTGAAATCGGTGCCACGGAGAAGCATTTCTTTGAAAAGCTTCATTGATCCATGCTTCTAGTGGACTTATGTATGGGACACCTTCATCATACATGTCTTCTAAGAAAAAATCTTCCTAAAACTCGCCCATGAATCCTAAACTTGGGATGTTATTTGTAGAGTTGGACCTTGCAAATCTTCATATGTAAGTCGCAACTTGTGTCCGCATTTACTCAAGAATTTCTTTGTACATACAAGTATATTGCTTATATTTTCCACAATCATGTTAGTAACCCCAATAATCCTTGAACTTTTGAAATTGTCAACAATATAATTCATACATTCATGCTTCAATTGAAAGTATAAACAATAAATATTATGGAGTTGAGGAATGAAAATCACACCTGACCACCTACCTTCCTCGGTCTTGTTAAGATATATCATTAAGGTCTTACCAATGTAGGGTAGAGTGGGTTGAACAACTTATTCAACGCTTCTTGAGGAGCACGACTGAGAGTGATAACCTAGGCTCATCATATGCGGAATATATGCAAAATAATGCTTTGTGCAACATGCTTCCCTGTTGCAGGATGAGTATGATGGAGACATCATGGAAGAATCACCAGAGATACGAGATCCCAAATCTTTGAACTTTTCATTGTAATGGGCCATCTAGATATAACAACTATCTACAAAGTCTGGTGATGTTTCATCTTCAAATATAGTGGCAAAAGGGTTAAGACATTCTTCATAATTAGCCTCATAAGGAGAATGAACAATCATATCTTGTTCCACATGACCTTTATAAATCATGTCCTCATCATCCCCGCTTAAGGTGACTAAAATCCCTTCATCCCAAATAGTGTTAAATTCTGGCACTACCTGAGTAACTTCATCAACATGTTCTTCCTTGCTGCAACACATGGTGACAATGCTACCTGGTCTCAAGGAATCATAGAAAGGTGGACCCATAAATTTCCAATAACCATCATCCTCATAATTCTCGTCATTATGTTCCTAGAGATCTGGTATGTCAAAAGTAGTTTCGGTATGTTGGAAGGGAGAAATCATCCTATCTTTCTGCTCTTCAGCTTCTTCAACTAGGAATTTTGGATCTTCATAATCATCATGTTCACCTGCTTGGGGAGCTTCATTAATCGTGCTTGAGATACCAACAGTTAGGCCTTGGACAATGGTTGCCTCTACCTGATCCTTTTTTGGGATTCCTTGCTGAACAAGTCCCTTGCATGCTTGAAATGAGGTATCCATTTGTCATGTTGCTCTGAATCCCAGTGGATACAAAATGTTTCCGCTAATTATCCAAGGGATGATATCGTTCCTTTATCTAGACCCACAAACCAAGCAAGGGCCTTGTAATGTCCCCGACCCTCCGACCGGCAAAGAGGATGCTACCATACAATTAACTATCCGGGAAACTAGCCCCATGAACATGTACATACATAAAAACTGAAATGCTTTGAAGTAGAACATGCAGAGATGCATAATTATTCAGTATACAGTCAAAGCAAAACATACATTCAGGCATTCAACATGTTCATCGTAATTCATTAAACATCAAATATGATTGCAGAGATTGAACACAAGTATACTTATCTTATGAAGAACTTGTCCTGCAACTAGCTACGTCGCTGCAACGTTCCACCCAACCATAAGCCGGTTTGCTCCTTAATCTCTCAGCAACACTACCACCCCCGAGGTGGGCATGATTCCCCAAGAAATAAGGAACTAAGCAGGCTCACACATAGCCAAAGATACATAAATCAGCCAAGCCAACACAGTTGGTTTTATCAGGCCATCAGAGAGTTGGGAAAAGCTAAATGTTAAGCTGATGGGCTCACTGAAGAGCTAAGGACACCTACACCAGAACTAGCCTGACTTCTAGGACACCCACACACACCCAACACAAGGAATCAGTCCCTTCTCTGCAACACAGTCCCTTATTCCCTAACTTCCCTTCCAGTGCTATTTAGGGGTTGTTGAGAAGAAAGCCAGCCCTCTAGCTCTGTCTATGTGGCTCCCAAACACACCAGGTTTACCAAGCATACCAAGCCTTCATTCCCACTCCAATACAATCCAAAGACCAACCGCTGCATACACACAGCAAAACAAGCAATTCACAGCTCTGACTGGGAAATCTTATTCTTGAGTCATTCTTGGCCCTATGATGGCCAAAACGACTCAATAAAAACCCACAACAAACCAAAACGAAAATGAACCCACAGCAAACCAAAATCGTGGGGAAACCAACAACGATTTCTCAGCTACGTGAGGAAATAAAAACAATCTACGTGGAGGTGAATTCCAAGCCTGTGCGTGAGTATAAAATGTCCAGGAATCCCAATCGTAAATGAGAAGCCCCAACAACCCAAAACATGAATGGCACATACACAGGAAAATCGTGGATGCCAAAAAATGTCTTCCCCAGCTCTTTGCATGAGAAACAACGAAGAATGGGGTTGTGGTGCTTTCCTTGCCGACGTGAGGGTGAATGAGTCTGATGGTGGAGTATGCGTGTGGGCAAGGACTAACAGTCCTACCACACACCAATGCCCCGCAATAACTACCCAACTAACATCAGAGGTTTTAATGTGGTAGTTGACTGATTGAGACAAGGGAAAGTGAGTAAGTCAAAAGGGTGGGTGACAACTAAATGGGTTTAACAGCTGACACTTGGCTTTTCCCCATTGGCCCAAGGTTTAATAATTTCCCTCCCTATCCTTAGAAAAATCATGCCCTTTTCATTATGGTTGCATTGACATAGTTGGTTGGGGTTTATTTTAATTAAAGTGCATATTTACATGATGCCAAAACTATAATGTGCCGAATATCATGATATACCATCGGCAACGATTTTAATCGCCGAAACATAAAACAACCAAATCGATGGTGGGGCTTTTGCCTTTAGCTCCACACCACGATTAATTACAATATATACATCATACACATTTAATGCAAATGGGGTCAAACCAGGGTGTTATAGGCCTTTCCTCCCAGGTGAAGGACAAATGATTGCATGTAAACATCTTCTTTTTCTTTAATACCATATTTTGAAGCCAAAGTCATAAACCATTCCACATGATGCACATAATTTTCTTGGTCACCCTTGAAGGCATGCCATGATATTTATGGTAACTCATCTGAATATCATGGAAGGTTTGATAAATCAAGAGGAGCGAAACCTATTTCCATATTTGTAGTAGTTGGATTTTCGGGATCTTTAAATTCAAATGGAATATCATCTTTGATTTCTTTGTTCGAATCATCTTGTGTTTGGCTGCCTCCCAATGTTTCTTCTCATAAACTGTCGATCATGGCCTTTCTTTTCTGTTCTTCAATACCATAATCCCAATCCATGATCAATGCATCAATGAAATGCCTTAATGAAGAAAAACTTTTGTGAGGAAAACCCTCATACCAATTCCTGGCAGTTAGGTTGTCTTCTAGGTGAAAAGATAGCAGAAAGAGCCTCATTATGATTGTTAGTAGGGGTATTGGGTAAGTGAGATGCGCAGCACTGCAGAGGTTGTGCAAGCTCACACACCACCGCGAAGGACCATAACACCGCGATAGGCGGAAGAATAACCATTTTTGGAATTCTTAATACAATTTTGTATTGATTGACCACATTTTGTGGATATAGGTCACTAGTTTGTTAGAAGTGGACCTTGGATGTAAAGGCGCAAGCCTATATAGAGAGTTAGAGTTGCAATAGTAAAAAACAACTTTGGAGATAGCTTATATTTTGGGTATTGATATCTTTTAGCATCTACATCTATCATGAGCGGTTTTTTGGCTCTGTTTGTGTCGATCGGTTTTCAGTCTCCTACTGTGGAAGTACTGTATGACGTGAATCTATTGCACAGATGTAATATGACATGATGGATGTTGCCCTGAAGTGATATTGTTTCTTATTTTTATGCTCTGCAATGACAATGATGGATGTTTACTGTATTTTTTATATGAATGAATGTTACTGCTGCGATGAATGAAGTAATGTGATCCATTAGCGATCTACTAGTTATGCCAATAGATATGTGATAAATGATGTGATTCTGATAAAACTGTCTTTGGAGTATCTGTTGATTATGAAGTTCAGTCGTTGATGCCATACCCTCCCTTCTTACTGCTGAAAACTTGGTTTTGACATCTCTCCCTCGACATCTCGGGTGAGACTTCATCCACTCTGCGAGTATTGTTGGGTGGGGTCAAACCTGTCTGGGTCGGTGCTTAGGGAGATCGCGTTGGTTAGGTGTTGACAAAGTAGGAACCCCTGTTGATGAGGCTTTGTTGGTAGGTCGCACCAACAAATGGTTTCATTGTCGGGACCACGTTGCAATTGAAGTGAGGATATGTAGTGGCATCCAACAAAACCGGAGATTCAAGATTGGTTTGATCTAAAGCTGTGAGAGTTCGCTAAAACAGAGAATCGAAATTTGAAGTTGTTGACAACCAGGTGGCTGAACATATATATCTATGACGGTCCCTACGAATGGTTCTTTTGTGAATTTCCATTCATATTGTATGAATGGTTAGTGCGGTTCACTTATAAGAAGAATAACCATCAAGGAGGAGAGCCGACATCCTGGACCCCTGGACTAACCCAGGAGCTACAAGAAACCAATAACAAAGCATCGCAAGTTATCGAAGTATGGCTGGATAGTGTTCTGGAAGGATACATCACTAAGTTTGCAGTCGATACCAATAAGGCATACAACGAAGCAGAAAGAGAGTTCTTCAATGAACCACGAGGTAGGTTCTTGTTGTCTCTGCAATTATCTATTAAGATGCTTATCTGCAAGAAGGGTATTCTAAAAATGCACCTCGAGTAGTGGAACTCTAGTGCGCAGAGGCCGTGGACACTGCGATGAAAGGGGGGAGGCAAATGGAAAGATAAGGGGTATATGGGTATGAATTCTAAGGAAATTGTGAGGGTCGACGAGGAAACAAGTGGTTGTATGAGGGGAGGAGCAAGGTTTCAACAAGAGAAGAGGCAGAGGATAGGGGAAGGTCCTGCTGCGATCGAGACGCAAGACCGCGAAGAACAACCACACGGGACGAAGTGACCCTACAATGATAACGAGGATGACTAGACCCAGGCTACACCTAGGATAGCGAGAAGCTCGAACCCCAGTAGTAACGTGTCCACACCTCCCTGTACTACTCCACTAACAGGTACAAAAGCGCATTCTACGTCACCTTGTCCAACGTGCCAACAGCAGTCTAGCAGTAGAACACCATTTGTAGGAAGAAGGCCCAGAATGGCAGGTGATGAGATGAAGTTACCAATATTCCATGGAAACAGGACTGATGACCTGGAGTAATACTGGTTCTTATGTGAAGTAGTTTTGACTGCCAGACAGACTGTGGACGATGATATTAAGAGAAGCCAATTGGCGACCACCCTCAAGGGTCATGCGCTTAATTGGTACATGAGATTCATGTAGGTTCCTCAGGGGACCGCGGCAAAAACACTGAATGAGATCAGGGAAGGACTATTCGAGGAATTTAAGAAAACCAAATCTGAGGCCCAATATATTACAGAACTCAAGGAGATCAAGCAGTTTTCGAATGAAACTATTTGGGATTTTGATCAATGGTTTAAGACGTTGATGCCTTGAGTCAGCTTCAAAATGAGCGATGTCCAGCATAAGGAGTGGTTCATTGCTGCACTGGTTCCGCACATCTGAAATTCGTTAATGCAGCAAAATATCGCGACGCGGAATGAGGCTCTGGAGATGGCGATGAAGTTATAAGCTTCACCTATTGGGGAGACTGCAGTTGGCATGAACCATATTCAGGCGCAGCTAGCAAATTCGACAATCCAGCTGTAGGATATTAAGAAGGAAAAAGAAGAGCATGATGATCTCTGGTGCACGCGGTGTCGTACAGATGGACACACCAAGGACACCTGTCCGACTTTCCAGAATTATTTGCTCTTAGGAGCCGAACCCTTTAAGTTGCACTGGTATTCCATGGTGTCGCGTATGTCAGGTATACAGGCATCGACACAAAAACTGTAGCTACATGCAGAAGATGGTTATGAAGGCAGAAATTTTGTATTGCTCCTTTTGTTGCTCAGCAGGGCACGAGGATAAAGACTGTCGAGCTTACGACCTGCTTCAAGAGAGAACATATGATTCATAATTTGTGAAAGGCGAGGATCACCGCGCGATCTAGCAGTCGCAGCTGCAGTTCGTGGCACAACCATAATTTACACCGTGACCACAATATAATCAAGTGTTGATTGCTCAGCCTTAACCACAGTATGTTCAAGCAGCGCACTACGTTCAGCAGCAACCGAATCCCCCGCAGTAGCTATCCTAACCACAATATCAGCAAACCGGAGGATTTGGAGGAGGATTACAAGGAGGATTTAGGGGACGAGGAGGAGGACAAGGTCGAGAATCCATACAGTGTTACACCTGTGGGGTATTTGGCCACTAATAGAGGGAGTGTCCCCATGCGCAGTGTAAATACTGCGCAGCAACCGAGCATAATGTCAAAAATCTCCCTCAGTTGATTGCGAAGTGGCAGGCCGAAAACATCCCTCATTTGCAGAACCAGTTCCAAAACCAAAACCAAGTGCAGACCCAACAGTCGTTGCAGAATCAACCTCAGATCCTGCTGCAGACTTAGAATCAGGTTATGAACCCATTGCCGATTCAGAATCCACCCTTAACCCAAGCTCAGTACCGAAATAAAGGACCCACGGTTGTGACAATTCTAGCAGAACCCAGAACCCAGGCTGTCAATGTTGCTGTTATCACTCGTGCAGGTGCAACGACTGGAGAAGATGGACCCTGTCAACAAGTTCGGTTTGCAGGGAAGAAAAAGGAAACATTTGATATTGTGATAGAGAAGGAGATGTTCTTTCAGGCCAAGTATGCAATCGGGAGGAATACGGGCAAGTTTCCTGTTGTTGAAATGCCATCTGCTTTTGATCCTTCTGTAGAGGCAAGACCATCGCGACAGCATGGTACCTTGCAACAATTCTTTGAGAGTTGTCTGTCATTAGCTGGAGATCCCGAGGCTATCAGAGAGATTGAGAAGTTGTTGTGCAAATGGAATTAGATGCTGAAGGATTCCGCAGTAAATTCCCTCCAGAAGAGAAAGACAGGTAAAGAGATGATAATGAACATCCAAATATGGGACTACGAAGTTGAATCTGTTATTCTAGATCTAAGGTTGATGTGACTATTTTGACCAAGCAGACTTGGTAGTTGATGGGAAATCCAACATTGGGATGGTCCCCTATGCAACTGCGACTGGCAAATCAGGCCAAGGTTCAGCCTATTGGCCGTGTCTCGAACCTGGTTGTCGATGTCGAAGGTATGAAGACATATGTTGATTTCGACGTCATTGAAGTAGTTGATGGTGGAGGCTCTTATCCTGCGCTGCTGGGGATTGGATGGGCCAATGATAGCATGGCATTTATCAATTTCAAGAAGCGGGTTATGACATTCGAAAACCAAGATATCAGAGTCATTGTTCCCATGGACCCTCAGAAAGGACGTCAGTATATTGAACTTATAAAGGATGAGGTTGGTAGAGGCTGGGATCATGCCTACAATATCTCCAAGGACTATATCCACCCTATTATTGATGGCGAACTCAGATGGCGTAGTGCTAGCTCTACGTCCTCTGATTCTAATGATGCTTTAGAAAATTGGCAAAAATCGTCTTCATGAGGTATCTTTTAGAAAGTGTGGACTGACCACGCAATATCTACGCCGTGTTACGACTGAGATCGTCGAGCTGTCGATCTATGAGGGGATACTAGAGTTATCTAAATTCCTCCAAGAATTTGAAGAGAAAGTGTTTGAACCACAGAGGTTGTTGGCATTGAAGGCTACCCCAGCATGTTGGTGGGTTTCTCACAAACAGGCAATCCATGAATGGGCACAGTGTTGATGATTGATGATGGTGCGCTTCAGTGATTCAGAGACCTATCCCGCTGGGAGATATGATGGGAGGAATAACCCCATTGGTCATTTAATGGAATGTCAGGCTTTGTGGGCATCGCGACCCAAGGATGAGTGGGTCCATGTTGTTCATACTTTGGATGAAATGCCTAGATCCCGGTATCTAGCGACAGAACTACGCAGAACCGTAACTACATGGGAGGAGCTGTCAATTTGCTTTACGCAGACTTTTAATTTTCGTGACACTAACCCTGAGGTCCATAATGCACTCCAACTCATCCATGATGTAGTATTGAAGGTTGTGCCACCCGCATACCCTGTATATCCACATGTGCAATGTCATATGCAATCCCTAATGGCGTGCTACAATATATTTGGTGAACCTGAAGATAATGATGACATGAGGAATGTCAATATTCCGGAATCAAAAGGCAGTTGCAATGTTGCCGCACCGGACATACCAACTAACCCCATGAGTTAGGTGTTGAAGATATGAAAAGTTAACATTGGGACAGAAGAAAACCCAAAGTTTTCTAATATTGGGGACTATTGGGACAATAAGACAATTGCATAGATCACAGATCTGTTGCATGAGTTCCAGGATCTATTTCTGACACGATTCTCAGAAATTAAAAGGATATTAGGGGATCTAGGGGTGATGAAAATACCATTGAAATCAGAAGTGAAACCTGTGCGACAAAGGCTGTATCAACTGAACCCACGATACAAAGAACACGTCAAAGCTTAGCTTGACCAGATGTTGGATGCTATAATCATTGAGCCCGTTGAAGATTCAGAATGGATAAGCCCTATGGTGGTGTAGGACAAAAAGACTGGAGAAGTTCGCATTTGTGTCAACTTGAGGAAGTTGAACGATGCCTGCCTTTATGATCCGTTTCCAACTCCCTTTATAGATGAGGTCCTTGAAGGGGTAGGTGGTCATGAGATGTACTCATTTAGGGATGGCTTTTCGGGGTATCACCAGATCCGAATCACAAAGGAAGATCGGCATAGGACCACATTCATCATTGAATGGGGTTGTTTTCAATATACAGTCATGCCTTTTGGATTAAAGAATGACAATAATATTTTCTTGGGTGGTTGTCGTTGCGTTCAAATATTTCATTCAGAAGTTCCTGCAGATATACATAGATGATTGGACAGTCTATGGTTTGGTTAGGGATCATTTAGCAAACCTACGATTGATGTTGGAAAGGTGTCGATAGCATCAAATTGCATTGAATTCAAAGAAGTGCATTTTTTGTGCGCCATTCGGAATACTATTAGGACACATCATGTGCAAGCAAGGGTTGTTGGTCCAACCTGCGAAGATTGCACTTATCCTTACTCTGCCACCACAGACTAATGTAAAGATGCTTTGGGCGATGCTAGGACACACGAGGTACTATCACAAGTTCATCAAAGGATACGCCATGATTACAGCCCCTATAGAGAAGCTGCTAAAGAAGGATGTTGCATTTGAGTGGAATCATGAGTGTTAGGGGATTTTCAACACAATGAAGGCCAAGATGGCGTCAGCACCCATCCTGGTATTCCGCGATTGGAACAAGCAGTTCCAACAAGCAGTTCCACGTCCATGTCGACGCCTCTTCTATTGCGATAGGGGTAGTACTTGCATAGCCAGGTGAGGGAGACCTGGATCATCCAATCGCATTTGCAAGTAGGAAGCTTTCTTTTGCAGAAATTTTTTTATACAACCACTGAGAGAGAGGGCTTGGCCATGGTTTATGCATTGCAAAAGTTTAGGCACTATCTGTTGGGAGGTAACTTCAAAATATTCACAGACCATTCTGCTTTGCAATACCTGGTCAATAAGCCTGTCTTGGGGGGGGAAGATCTATCGATGGCTGCTACTTTTTCAGGAATTTAACTTTGAGATAATTGTGAACCCAGGACGGTTGAATACTGGCCCTGATCATATGTCTCGCATTGAGATAGGATAAGAGTCTACCAATATTGATGATGGATTTCCTGATGCACAGCTGTTCCGAGTAGAGATCATAGATGACCATTATGCTCCAATCATTCAGTTCTTGGCAACTAGAGTTGCTCCAGAGGACCTATCGACCAATCAGAAGAAGCAGCTAGTAGTCAAAGCTTCAGATTTCCAGCTGATTGTTGGGCAATTATACAAACTTGGACCAGATGAAATCTTGCAATGATGCATCTTACCACATGAGCAAGAACCTATTCTAGCATAAGCACATGCAGGAATCATGGGAGGCCACTATGGAGGCAGGGCTACTGCGCGTAAGGTGTTGTGCACTGGGTTATGGTGGCCTACCTTACATAATGATGCAGCAGATTATGCACGAAGCTACGATGTCTGTTAGTGTGTCGGCAAACCATCACGGCGAGATGAGATGCCACTTGTGCCACAGGTAATTTTGCAACCTTTCGATAAATGGGTCATGGACTTTATGGGTATAATTAATCCACCAAGAAAGAGGACTGGTGCGCAGTACATCATTACAGCAACCGATTAGTTGACAAGGTGGGCAGAGGCCGCACCAGTCGTGGATTGCACTTCTGCAACAACAGCCAAGTTCATATTCGAGAATATTGTGACAAGGTTTGAATGTCCCAGGATATTCATGAGTGACCAGGGAAGTCACTTTATCAATCGAACCATGAGAGCACTAACCGGGGAGTTGCGGGTGCAGCATCAGAAAATCAGACCCTACCATACGCAGGCAAATGGAACTGTCGAGGCCTTCAACAAAATATTGGAAACCACGCTTACAAAGGTATGCAATACTAATCGTGATGATTGGGATTTGAAAATCCCAGCAGTACTATGGTCATATCGCACCACTTGTAAAAGGTTGACGGGACAGACACCATTCAAATTGGTATATGGGCAAGAGGCAGTCATGCCTATGGAATACATTGTTCCTAGTCTGTGGATTGTTGCTGCGAAAGGCATGGATGATGCAGAAGCATTAGAGGAGTGCATCGCACAGTTGGTCCAGCTAGAAGAGGATCGCTTCGTCGCAGGCTTCCACCAGCGTGTTGATAAGGATCGATAGAAGGCATGGCATGATCGCCACATTAAGAACAAGCAATTTACATAGGGAGATTTGGTGATGTTATACGACAGTAAGTTCATGAAGCATCCAGGTAAGTTATAGATGCATTGGATAGGTCGATATCTTGTTCATTCAATTGCTTCTAGGGGTGTAGTTTAATTACAGTAATTAGATGGCGCGGTGCTACCAAAACTTGTGAATGGCAGTTGCTTGAAGCCCTATAGAATGGGGCCTGATCCACGCAATGCTTGAGGCACTGCGCAAGCAAAAAAAAAAATAGATTAGGTAGATTACAGTGAGGCAAGCACAGAGGAAGAAGTTGTGCAAGGACAACACTCAATAGTGTTGCAAGGGAGACCATCGGCGACAGCTGCAAGGCTGTGAGGTGGTCAAATCAATAATAAATACAGACATTTAAAATAGTTAGCTGGTGGCGCTTGATGAAGTGACGCGCATTTATGGTTGATCCGATCGTTAGTAAGATGGGATTGCCAGCGGATTTGGGGTTATTAATGCTAGATTTGGTCATGATGGACATGGTGGATTTAACAATATGAGTTGGATCGGGCAATTGGTTATAAGAACGTGCGAGATGTGGGTGCAAGGTATTGTTCAGTTGAGTTGAGTGAAGTGTTGAGCTCAGTACAGGAGTAGAATTGAGTGTGTTAGGCAAGGAGTGAAATTTTGGTTGCATTATGAGGATTGCATAGTGCGGCATGCTGCGCACTCCCAACACAGTTGAGATTTAGAGCGAGCAGGAATCCCCCATCCGACCCACACGAATTGAAGAGGAAGTCATGAGCATGCCAATCGGATCCTCTTCGATCCCTAGAGCGAATCGGAAGGCCCAGAATCCCAGTTCCACACCGCCGCAGAAGAGATACACACGCACCACTACTAGGGCGCAAGGGGAATACACAACCCATATCGGACCATCAAGCTTAGGAGTTGTCGAGTCTGCAACACCCAGGGGTGTCTCTATCAATGACATCCCTAGATATGTTGCTCCAACGCAGCCGGGGGCGAAGCTGAGGAAGCTCACCAATAACTAGAGGTATCGGCCGAAGTTGTCGCCACTACCAAACGGGATGACTTGCCTGGTGGAAATCATACCCGCCTTGGTCAAGATGAAGTATGAAGACCATGATTTACTGCTACTAATGGACGTAGTAGAGGAACCTTACCAATCACTGCCTACGATACCTGGTGCGCCTATTCTACAGATTCCTCACCCATGGGCATAAGGCTTGGACAAGTCTGGGTTGTTGGGGCTCATTAACATGCCTCATTTTGGGGGATTGAATGAAGAAAATGCATGCGTCAAACAATTGTTGGCGTGCTTTCATGGTGGGACGCTCTAGTTAGACGACCTTATTCCAGTCACGGTTGACCTAATTGTCGACATTACAGGGTTACCAAAGGTCGACGAAGATCCAATGCAGTATTTTAGAGGGCAGGATAATGACAAAAAGCTTTCCCATCAGTTGAAGGAGAGATTTGGATTGCAACGCGATGGTCGTGCCTATCGCATCAACAGTATTTTTGAGCAGTTAGTGCGTATTGGGGTGCGCATTTTAGCCAGGAAGATCATCAGGAAGAATCAGCCTATCCAATGCAATTCGGGTGTGGTTGCGTGTGCACAAAAATGCGTCAAAGGGATGCAAATAAAGTGGTCCCTGTTTCTATTAAACCAGTTGTTAGAAGATGTTGTCGTCGCTCAGGCCGGGGAACGCAGTTTTTCCTACAGTTGGTTGTTAATTCTCATTGCCTTAGTCACATGGATGGAGCCAGAGGACTACCAATCAATGTCAGTCGCTACGGAAAAAGTGTGCAAAGGCGCACGGTATCAGAACTTATGGTGGGTCATGGAACCCAGTCGACAGCAGGACTGTGCAGTCCATTTTTGGGTCTATTGGGAAGCACTACAGGCCGCGGCCATCAAGGTTCCTCGTTTATCCAATGTCGCCACATTCAAATATCAATGGATCATTCGCTTTGTTACCATCCCTCATTCCATTTATATCCAGGCACGAAGGGATCTCGACAAACAATGGCTGCCTATGGCTTACAAGATCACAGATGTAGAATTGGAGGTCATTATTCATGATTAGCTAGCTGACTGGCACAAACCTGTGAGCACGAAGGAGATCTCTACAGGGCCACCAACATATGCCCCTAATGAGCTAGTCTACGAAGGTCAAGATCCCCATGATTCTGATGGAGAGTCATTGACGAAATCTGATCCAAAATCCCGACACATGTTGGAGGAGTTACGCACTAAAAGACGCATGGAATTCGACGCAGGAAGCAGCTCCCAGTCAATGATGGAGAACCAACTACAATGGCTCATCAAGGCTGTCACCAATGCATCTAATGTTGCGATGCAAGCTATGCGTGTGTCTAGTCAAGAAGGGTTTGCCACGGTAAGCGGTAAGCTAGATTCTATTTTTGCTGATGTTTCAAAAGCGACACTAGAGAAGGTTGTGATGCAGGATTTCCCTATGATTAGCACTAAGCCGCGGGCTAGGAACGTTCAAGTTCCCCTGACTGCAATCAACGCGGGAAGTACATAAGTGAACTCATTGCTACAGTCGTTTCTGAGCATTGTTATCAATCTCAAAAAGTTACCTTCCCACATTTTAGTGCAGCTACAGCAAGGTGACAACCAGGAGTTGGCCGACAAGCAGAAGGAGCTTAGTGATGGGTACGTGCAATCAAAGGACACCGCTAAGAATCTACAGGAGGAAGCTGAAGAGCTGCAGAATATCAAAGAGCAGCTTGCAGAAGAAAAAGCGCGGTAGATTTCCGCATTGAAGCAAACGCAGGAGGGGTTGCAGCGGAAATTTGTCGACAAAATTATTGAGTTTAAGAAGGAGCAAGACCGCCTCATTGTCGAGAAAGCTCTTCTCTGTGCTAGTTGCGACGAGGTTGACCAATTTGTTGACAAGGCCTGTCAACACATCTATGAAAGCATGGCAGAACTCACTGTCGTCGCTAAAGCCAAGCGACTTGGGGAGGTGATTGCCCAGCTCCAGTTAACTAACAATCTGTTGAATTCTCTTGTTTACCCCGACACGCCGCCTAAACAAATTGTCGAATGGAAGAATATGATCAAGGAGTTTACGGCCCAGTTTGAAACTATGGAGCAGGAGGCGAAGACGATCGCTGATGAAATGACACAGTTCTGGCAAAATGTCATTCAGGATGACCAACTGGAACAGTTGACCACACAAGTGCGGGAAGCTGAAGCTCAGTTGACGACGCTAAAGACATCATTGCAAACAATGCCTCTCATGGTTCAGATTACATGCTCTAAAGAGTTGAAGGACCTGCAGCAGTGAGCTGCCTGAGCACAAGAACATCAACACAAGCGTGGCACCCAGCTGGATGAATTCTAGGACCTTGGCAGGCAATTGGCCATGAAATCAGTTGCTGCACTGCAAGCGGTACAAGAAGGTAGGAAGATGGTGGATGACAAGGCCGAGGAGGAGCACCCACTAATGCAGGACCTGCTAAATTTTTGGGACACAGTTGAACGAGTTCAGCTCTAGGTTTGAGAGATCTCACAGCAGTTCAAGGACTTCAAGACCAAGACAATGGAGTACGCCTTGTTTACTTGACGTGGGTCAGGGACGAACCACAAGACTGTGTTGGGGTCCTGTTGGTAGGGGTATTGGGTTAGTGAGTTGCACAACACCGCGAAGGCTGTACAAGCTCACAGACCACCACGAAGGACCACAACAACATGATAGGCGGAAGAATAACCGTTTTTTGAATTCTTTGTGCAATTTTGTACTGATTGACCACATTTTGTGGATATATGTCACTAGTTTGTTAGAAATTAGTTAGAAGTGGACCTTGGATGTAATGGCGCAAGCCTATATATAGAGTTAGAGTTGCAATAGCAAAAAACAACTTTGGAGATAACTTATATTTTGGGTATTGAGATTTTTTAGCATCTGCATCTATCATGAGAAGTTTTTTGCCTCTGTTTGTGTCGACTGGTTTTCAGTCTCATGCTGTGGAAGTACTGTATGATGTGAATCTATTGCGCAGAAGTAATATGACACGATGGATGTTGCCCTGAAGTGATCTTGTTTCTTATTTTTTATGTTCTGCAATGGCAATGATTGATGTTTACTGTATTTGTTATATGAATGAACGTTACTGCTACGATGAATGAAGTAATGCGATCCGTTAGCAATCTACTAGTTATGCCAATAGATCTGTGATGAATGATGTGATTCTGATAAAACTGTCTTTGGATTATCTGTTGATTATGAAGTTCAGTCGTTGATACCATACTCTCCCTTCTTACTGCCAGAAACTTGGTTCTGACAGCTCTCCCTCGACATATCGGGTGAGACTTCATTCGCTCTGCTGGTGTTTCTGGGTGGGGCAAACCTGTCTCGGCCGGTGCTCAGGGAGATTGCGCTGGTTGGGCGTTGACAGAGTAGGAACCCCTGTCGACAAGGCTTTTTTGGTGGGTTGTGCCAACAATGATGTATTCATGTACGATGTTGCTTTCCTGGAGGAATTGCATGAATGCTTGCACATTGGTTTCTTCATGGTACTTATATTGATGGAATAATAGGAAAAGTGCCTTGCCACAATCTTGGATGGCATATTTGTGTGGAAACCCCTGAATGTGTAAAAAATCCAATATGTCCATCCACAACTCATAATTGGAGGCCATATCGTTAGGCTTCCATGTCTTTATAGAGTACTTCTTTTATTTTTCTTCAATTGGATTCACCAGGAGAGACCTTCCAGTTTCATTTATCAAATCTCACCAAACTATTGAACAAAACAAGGGCGTGCCTGATTGATGGGGTGGGTTGAGTTATTTGTGGATTCACTAGGTAGGTTAGTCATTTCAAAAAAATGTATGCAATCAGGACGTCAAGACTTACCAAAGTGTCGTTCTTGGTCGGATAAGCCACCTCAATGAATTTGAAATGGTCCCCGTCAACAACGCTAAAATGTTAAGCCTTGTCAGGATTCTTCTTTGTGGAGTTAGATCTGCAATATTAGTCATTGACAATAATATTTTCAAAATACCCAGAAAGACTTACCTCAATTTTCTTACCAAATGTCTTTCTTTCCAAGGTGTGAATGACTTTGGATCAACCGCTTGAAATATTGAAATGGTCCTCGGCAACGGTGCCAAAATGTTAAGCCTTGTCGGGATTCTTCTTTGTGGAGTCTCCAGGTAAGATAGGTAAGATTAGTCCTTGACAATAATATTGTCAAAATACCCACAAAGACTTACCTCATTTTTCTTACCGAATGTCATTCTTTCCAGGGTGTGAATGACTCTAGATCAACCACTTCAAATTCTGAAATGGTCTTCGGCAATGACACCAAAATGTTAAGCCTTGTCGGGCTTCTTCTTTGTGGAGTTGCAAGGTAAGATCTGCAATATTAGTCCTTGACAATAATATTTTCAAAATACCCAGAAATACTTACCTCAATTTTCATAACAAATGTTGTTTTTTGCTTGGATAAGTCACCTCAATGAATTTGAGGTCCCCAACAATGGCATCAAAATGTTACCGGTTGAAATGGCAGGCCTAGCCACCGGTAAGCATATGAGGGAAAAGTGACCACTATCACCTTAGTCACTAGTTCCCAACTTCTTCGGAAGCCTAAGCCTCCTAGGGGAGAGCCCTATTTGACCCTGTGAAGACACTATGATAAAGTGTACTCTTTCGAGATTGTTAGAGATCAGAGCCTAATGGAGTTAGTTCAAAGGGTTATGTGTATGGGATTATGTATAGTAGTATGGTTATAAAATTCACATAACGATGCATTCATCCAATGATAATAAAATAGTCAATCAATTAAATCAAATGTGACTAGCAAGCCTTTATGTATCACAATTCTATATGCACCACATTCTCATTTCAAGTCTAAACATGTGCATTTGTTATCATCAAAATCACCTACCAAATACTTATTTAAATACAACAGTATAAGTGACACCTAACATACATTAGAGAAGCATTCTCACACAAAGTTTAATGATGATTCTAGGCAGCAGTAATTACCATTTTACCACAAGAAACAAACACCATTAGCTATATGTTGAAATCTGAGTTTTATGTGAGTATACAGTACATGCAACAGTATGTTTCAATCAGGCTATTATAGCAACATTAGTAAGTGTAATTAGTAAATGGCAATGTAATCAATCAAACCATGAATTCACACATCTCCTTGCATGTACCTTATAGAAAATTGAACTAACAGTTTATGTGTGCAAACATGTTTCAACTGAGTATATTCAGTCACATTCCCATAATCATACTTATAGAAACACTTGGATTAGCATGATAATATTAGCTATCAGCAGTAGTATAATTTGCATTAGTGACAAGTAGCACACATAGTAGTGTAATCAGTCATGTAATCACAGTCACGCTAGGTTCCTTATTGCACATAAAAATAATTTGCTAAACCAACCGTGCATTGGCCGACTTAACAACAAGAATTTCGTTTACAACATAATAATTAGTAGTTTGTATCTATTAATAAGTGCAACAATTTGAATGTAGTTTATGCTAAGTCAAAATGCACATACAATACCAAATACAAGTAAGGAAGTCACAAGCCCTAACATGTTACGTGTTTTTGTGTAGGTCAAAGGGAGAGGTATAGAAGCAAAGTAGGGGACGGTTGCCACTGTAAGGGAAACCCTAAAGAGGAGTGGTAAAGGGCTATGTACAGGAAGGCTGCTAAGGATGAAGAGAAGGGCAGTGAGGGTAGGAGGAGGTGCTTGCAAGGGTAATGAGGGTTGAGGGAGGAGTTTAGAGTGAGCAACGAAGGCATTTTTAAGGTGAAAAAGAGTGGGGCAAGGGTTAGGACAGGACTAGGGCTTTAGGGTAGAATTAGGACTGCTTTAGGGCCTTTCAGGGCAGATTTTGAGATTTTTGCAGTTTTTGGATTTTTAAGGTTCCCTATAATTATGCCTTAGGGTTTTAGGGCTTTAGATGCCAGGGAGAATTTATAGCGAAGGTGGTTGAAATTTTAGGGAGGCCAAAGAATGCAAAAAAATATTTTTATTTTTATTTTTATTTTTAGGGTTTTCAACATTACCATGAGAATGCAAAGTTACATGTGCAAAATGCACTCTATTTAACTCTATTGACTAGGTTTTGGAAAAGAGGGAGGTTTGAGACCTATGGAGCAAAACCCTAGCACAATCCTACCCTAACCTAGGGCATCTAAGGAGTGAATAACTGGCCTATAGAGAAGATTAACCTAGGTTTACAACTAGCCCCTAGAGCCCTATAGTTATAACCCTAGAAGTACTCCTAAAAGGACGTACTTCCACAACCAAGGTACCTAAAGTTGACAAAAATCTAGTTAAGACAAAATGCAACCCTAAAGGCTACCATTCAATCCATAAACATACATCATTCATCAACAAGTAGCAAAGAGAGATCAAGTTGCAAACCCTAGATAACTCCTTTTGCATGTGTTAAGCAAACAAATCTAGCATCACCTTAGCAAGAGCGTTGAACCAAAGAAACTCCAAGCATTGATCATCAAACCCAGAAAAATTCCTTCATCAAGAGGAGCACATCACATCCAAAGATCCCGAGAAGGGTGGAAAAGTAACATAGTGTTTTATCCCATAAGCTATGTCTTAAAATGAAAGCGAGGAGATCTATTTATATGACCTCACACTCACTTTTTACAAAATATCCAGGCCTACATGCCTTAAAATAAGTCAACCTGAAATTATAAAATGTCAATTTAAAATTAAAAGAAGAAAAAATAATAAAATATAGCCTAAGGTAGGCTCAAGGTAGACTACTTGGGGTATTTGTATCCCCATGTGCCAAAAAGGGCTCAAATAAGTGAATCACTCTAAACAAAAGGCTAGAGTGAGATGGAGGGAGGGCGTTAAGCCCCATCTAACCCCTAGAATGTTGCAAAATCCCTCAACGCCCTCCGCAGAGCATGAAAAGTCCTGGTACGGAGGATGACTTCCTCTAAGGAGATAAGGCCAGGGAGAGCATGAGCCCATTGACTGAAGGGGCAAGGGAGTGTCCTTAATGGCTACGAATGGATACAAATGTCTCACAGCTAAAGCAAAGGACACCAAAGCACATAAACAGGATATGGAGCCATGTGACCCAGTGGTCAACCCTTAGAGGCCTTGGACACCAACCTTGAGGATAAAAACCCCAACAAAGGGCAATCGGCAGTGCCATTAATCCATAGTACCCCTAAGGAGGGACGAAAGGGTCCAACCATGTCCACCATTGCTTGTTAACACCCCTCTTGGTCCAAAAAAATGGCCCTCTCTCTATGGGGTACACCTTAAGGTGCGTTGGGTACAAATGCAGCGTAACAGAACGTTCACAAGAGACATAAAACTTGGAATGTAGATTTGACTGGGCAAGTTTCCTTCAAGGCTATTGAACGAGATATAAAACCCCACAAGCCACAAGCCTTCCAGGTTGTGAAATTTCAGTTGGAATCGAACAAGAGAGATTGTTATTAGCTAATGTGAAGTATCTTAATCTCGGACAGTTCTTGAAGAGGGTATGGGTATATTTCGAGTCAAGGAATTATCCGACAAATCTATAAAGCACAAGTTGTACAAATTACCCAAATCTGGTGGAATAGGCTCAGAGAGCCCATTGTGGGTTAGATTTAACTTCCACAGAGAACCGATATCCACCAACTCCAACTAAATTTGCATGCTAACATTGTTTCCAGATAAAGAGAGTGTGTGCAGATACTTCAGCTTTGTTATGGCAGAGGAATACGGTGAACAGCTAAGCTGGCTATTATGTAACAAAATTTTCTCCACATTGCCATATTCATCATAGGCTACACCAGTCCAATCACATGGGGATTCATCAACAGGGTTCCATGACTGCAAAACCTTCAATGGATCTCTCTGAATATTGCTCTTGAAGTCTAATCGACCCTGTTTTTCTTCATTCTGAGAAGCATCATTAATTTGTTGGGTATCCGTTCACCTGGTTCGTTAGGTGATGCATAGGGCACAAGAAATTCTTGTCACCATCAAACTTCAACACAAT